>VXAC01007212.1:891693-917104 GCA_013399225.1 Rhipidura dahli
TCTTCTCTTCTCTTCTCTTCTCTTCTCTTCTCTTCTCTTCTCTTCTCTTCTCTTCTCTTCTCTTCTCTTCTCTTCTCTTCTCTTCTCTCTTGCTCACTCTCCAAGGCCAGCTCTGCAGCAGCTGACTGAGACAGACTGAAAGCCTGAGTTCAGTTTCTAGTGGTTGCAATTTTTGATCTGGGTGGATTTCCACCAGCAGAGGACTTTGTCCCACTACCCTGTTCAACAACAGCTTTGAAACACTATTGCCTCCTTTGATCTCACAAAGTGCAAATGACTTCATTCGATAAATGTAAAAAAGGTAAAGAACAAATTTCGATACCAACAGGCATCAAACCAGAGCAGGTCTCAGACTCAGGCTGTCCAGCCACAAGCACTACCTGCGTGTGAACTCACCCACTGGAATGGACCTGGAGTGGGGCAGCTGGCTTGTGAGGCAACAGGCTCAGGAATGGGAAAACTCAGCAGCCCACACTCCACTCCTGCTCTCACAGACACCCAGGAGGCCTGTGCAGCCTGGCCATGGGGTTTTTTCCCTGTGCTTGGGCACTGTTGCCACAAACAGTGTTTTGCCATGCAAAGCACTAAAATCTGTGCTGGGTGGGTGATACTGGTAAGGCAGGCTTCTCCATCACAGACTGATGTCAAGAAGCACATCACCCTTAAGCAGAGACGACCTCAAAAGATTGTAGCTTGATTTTTCTTCCATCATGAGGTGAACTGGAAATTTAGTTTATGAAATGTTCAAGATGTAAAATGAGGTTTCAGTCTGGGTTAGACACATAATGGGAAAGCAAGGATAATTTAGCATTTACAAAAAAGCTTGTCAAGTTTTGTTTCCTTCTACCAACATCAGCCAGGGAGGTTTGAATCTTGCTTGCACGCAGAGTCTGGAAAGAAAGTAGGATGGCAATGTTCCACGTTTGGCCACTCTTCCTCACCACACAGAAAATCAGTAAAGGATCATTCAGTTTTCTTCTCTTTGAAACCATTGTTCTCTGTCAGGCAGATATACTATGCTAGTGTAAGCACCAAGAAATGTAGTAAGAACCCTATGGGATACCATATATTGCACAATTTTTATGGATGCCTTCCCATAGATATCAGATTGTTGAATTTTTTGCTGATTGTGGCATTGGTCTTAACTTACTCCCTCCTACTTCACTCCATTCTTGTCCTGCTCCTGTTACTCTCTAAAGTCTGTCTGATGACTTCTGTTTCATCTCTGCTTTTCTTCTCCACACTCTTTGTGCATAATTAGATAACTGTTTTTTCAAACATTTGAGTATTTTTCCTGTTCTCTTTTCTCATCCTGTTATAATTCCCTAGATTTGGTTTCATTCTCATAGATCATCAGCATTTAATTTCTCAGTTGGCATTTTTCCCTGCATCTCTCTGTTTCTTCTCATCATCCCACTTATTCGATGCTATGCACTCCTCCAAAGGCTAATTCCTCACTTTGGGGTTTAGCCCAATATCTTTCTCCTACATCACCCCCCTATCACAGTGTGTGAGACACTCAGAAGTTTTAAAGAGGCACCTTTCCTTTAAAAATACATCATATCTGTATTTAAAATTCCACAGGGTACCACCTCCTCTAATAACAAAGAAAAGAAAAAAAGGAGGAAAGTTTATTTTTAATGGAAACGATACTATTTTAACTGCACCAGATTCCTTGGAAAGTATAACCAGCTAATATTTGTGAAATGCTTCCAACATTAAGAAAGCATGCCAAAAGTGAAAAGCGTGGGTTGAACATGAACATATTTGGAGATGCCCTATAATAATTACAAATGCTGAATGCTGACCTGCTTCTTGGCACAGTTACTGTAAGATAGAGTTGTTTTATTTATTAGTTGGAAGAAACACAGGACAGGAGAAAACAGGGACAGATAAGTTTCTTTTCTCTTGACAAAGGAAGACAATGTGATAAGTAAAAGCCTGGGTAGGAAAGGAGAGTAGAGGTTTTAACACCAGCAGGTTCTCAAAGATAACTATCCTGGGAAACAGACTGAGGCAAAGGCACCCTTCCTTTGGTTGTCTGAAGAAGACAAGTCTGGGCTCCCAGCCTGGCTCTGCTCAAGACCCCAGTGTAGTTACTCAGAGCTAAAACTTTAGTCAAGCAGTAGGCATTGAGGCAAAGCTAAGAGCATGTGTCTCACAGGACCAGAGGGTTATTTTGCATAGGCATTCATGGTTTTCATCTGAGGTGATTCAAGGGTAAAATCTTATAATGTTAGTTGACTTATTCCTCTGAATATTTTAAATATTCCAAAATTTTCTAAAGTCATTTTAACATTGTCTGGAAGCTTTTTTATTAGTGTAGAGTGGCCAGTGTCTTTCCCGCATGAAATTTCCCCTAAACTCAGGCAAAAATTTCTGTGTCCATTTTCCCTCTCCATGGACAGAGCATTAAGACAAAACCAAAAAGAAATCAGCCTTTGGAAAAAAGACCTCTTGAACAACTATTGCTAAAGAATAGTTAACAGAGTACAGAAAAGTCATGTGAGCGTACTCCAGCCAGAGTTATGCATATTTTTCAGATTTATAATGCCTTCTCTGATGAACCTTAAAAATCTTGGTTCTCCATTAGTATCCAGCCTTTGAGTCAGCAATCAAGAGGGAATAATTCAGAACTGACATCACAGGCAACTTCACAGTTTAATGTCAACGGATGACAGGGAAAGGAGAGGTTTGCATCAGGTTTTCATCAAACTCTGTTTAGAACTTATCATGGATTTCTAAACATAGGTCTGACCAGTCTCACTTTTGGCACCAAGTGCAGCCTTTAGCAGTCTTCTCTGGAAAGGATTTTTGTGCCTTGATTTCTTCCTTGTCAGATGCTGTAACCATTTTTAGGTAACTAATGAATATTTTTATCTGACCTTCTAATCTCCAAGTGTGTTAAAAAAATGCCATAAAATAATAAGATGGGGGAGAGTATGTTGCAAAACAGATTATTTCACTGAAAATCAGAATCTCTTGCCGAATGTCACTGTAGATAAAGTTCTGCAATATGCCAGAAAGATCAGGTAGACAGGCACCAGTGTGATTAATTTCACCACTATTGTCTTTTCTCCATCAAATGGACCACTGAGGCCACTAAACTGGCATACGCAAGCACACACTTTGCATGTACAAACTGAAGTGTTTGTCAGCAAATCACATTCCTCTCTCCATTAGCTGGTGTTTGGTCAGCCATCTTGAGCTCTCCTACAAGAATTAGTGTCAGATGAATGGTTTGCTTTGGCATCTCCATCGACGCCAAACTGAAATGGGTTAAGAAGACCCACAATAGAAAGGGTGGTTTTTTTTACCAGATCTGGTGTACAGATTTTAGTTCATTGGATCAAAACTCCCTTGAGTATATCTTGGATCCAGAACCATTTTGAGTACTTCTAGGTTCTGGATCTATTTTCATCTAGGATCTTACTTGTGGATTATGACTAATAAGAGGAGTTCATACTCAATACCTGCCCTCTGGTACACAGACATGGATGCCACTGGTGCCAGCTGAAGTTCCATCCATGTTTCAAAGAATGAAGTGTAAGCTCTGTCCATTCAAATCCCTCGGCAATTTTAAGTAACGACATTAAACTGGTAGACAGCTCAGGTCCAGAATGGAGGTTTGAAGCGTGTATGAACTGCTTTTTATTCCAAAGTACAAAGAACATATTTTTTTTCCAGAGCAGTAAGTATAATCCCATCTTCTATTTAAAGCATGCAGTTTATTATCCCACTTTTTCACTTACATTTTTCTATAAGGTCTCTTAATCCATTTCACTGAAAAGGGGATTTAGCAACTGTAGCACATATCAGATTTCCTGATAGACAGATGGATTTTCTGGTTTTTTCTTTCATTAGTGAACGCAAAGCTATTTCTTTTGAAACCTTTCATAAGTGGAAGCTGAATGAAGAGATTTTCTTTTTTTTTTTTCAACTACTGTACAAGAACCCTGTGTCTACAAGTGTATTGGAGAAAGATCAGAGAAATATTCATGTAGTGTCATGCATATGTACAAAATTTCTAATTGATTAATCACACATTATGCAAACCTGTCAAACATCATGTTAAAATGTATCCCAGAGTTTCAAAAATGATGAATTATTATTAATCCTTCTGAGATTCCCAAAGCGGGTAAAAGATGACTGAATTAATCTTCATGATGATTATATAAAACAGGCTGCATCACACTTTGAAAGACAAGATTCACTGTTTTTTTCAAGGACTTATCATTTAGAATCTTCAGTTGTAAACTTCCTAGTGTGGAGTTGTAAGAGGTATCGAGAAGCTAGAGATTGCAATATGTCAGATAGAGCTGTACACGTTGCTCCCTGGCAAGGAAAGGAGCAGCTTTTGTGACTACCTGAACAGGCGCTCAAAAAACCTGACAGAATCAAAGTATTGACCTTGGTGGGTTTTCCAACATCAGGCAAGGACCCTGACACATTTCAGCTGAGAGGTCTGGCCATCCAACTCCACAACTTAACAGTGAAAACATCATTTGGACTCTCCTGTATTCTGTACACTGTATTCTGGGGCTCAGAAACCTCCATATTGGTCATACCTTTCTTGCAATAGTTCCTCCAAACATTGCATAGTGTTTTATTGCAAACTACTATGGTTTACCATACACCTGCATTCTCCTCCTTCATTACACATGGTCTTCTTGATTCTTAAAATATTTTCACTGTAACTTCAATACTTGGTTGCTCACAGAAAACTTTTCAGATCCATACCCTAAGAAACGTAGGACAGAAACTTGCTTCTTTTTGGCTTCAGGGTGCTGCCTCTGCACATGTGTGTCCTAGGTTACAAGAGATGTATTTAAGTATTCTATTACCACCAGCTGTGGGCCTTTAGCTGTTATCACCTGCTAATGACCCACCCCTGATAACAGACAATGGGCCATCAAGGAACCACCACATGACTCATGGACTTATCCTATTGTGAGATGCTCCACACGGATGGGGGGAGCCAGGCACTCCCACCTGGATATAACCTGCCCTTGGAACTACCTAACCTCAGCCCTGCCTACTGGGTGACCAGAGGACAAGGGCCACCATGGACCTTCAGCTGGAGACCGGACCTTCCATCGGATCATCGCTTCAACTGGATCGCTTCATTCCGACTGCTGTCAGCACCCTAATAGGGTATCAGGGTGTATCTGACTTTGTCAGTGCTTTTTCCTTATGTTATGTCACTTATTTCTAATTTTTTTTTTTTATTAATTTTAATCCTGACTTGTGATCTCCCACTGGTTTGTTTTCAAACCAATACAATGTGGAAGTAGGAAATGGAAACAGCAGTCTCCAGAGGAATCTTGCCAATCTGATTTTGCCTCTTTTGGCAATTTCAGCTGTCACATTACTAAGGTAGAGGGTTAGACAAAAGAAGATGGAAGAATTTATTTCAACTCTCCTTGAAAATTTCAAGGATTCAGGGAATTCTTTCCCTGATTCAGGGAAAGCTGTCTCAGCTACAAATTTAGAGTTCATGAAGCCTCAGCCACACTTGCAAGTGACATCTGTAATTCTGACCACTTCAGAATCTTCAGCAAACAGCAGCACGTCTGACAGCTTTGGTAGGAGAAGCCAATCCTTCAGTCTTCTCACAAAATAATTTCAGTCAGTGAGACTAGACCTAAATTCTGTACAGAACTACAGCAAATCTCCCATTTGGCCACACTTGGGAAGCATCTGCATAGGAGATTTCGAACACCAGGATGGTCTGCTGTCGCAGGGCTGCAACTCATAACAAAAATATTCACAAGGCTGAAAGGCCCAGGAGGAATACTGCATATCTTAAAAAACTCAAAATGGGGGAACTCTGGGGGAAACTAATTGGCAAGAAGGGAGAATGGTTCTCCAGGTGTTCTGCACAGCTCACCGAGCAAATGTTTGTGTCCCAGCTCAGTCAGGGAACTGTTTCAGATGCCTTAGGCTTCCTTCCTCCCCACAGCCATGCTTCCAGAAACACAAGGTAATTCCCATGAGGAGCTGCTCAGGAACAGCTTGAATGCAACCCAAGTTTCAGAAGATGTAATTTAGCTACATGTGCTCTTGTAGGCCCTGCATGTAAAGGGGGTTCTGGTGATACAAATGGAATGGCTGAGTGCAAATGATTTTTTGTTTCTTCATTGGAAAGTGTTACATCCTGTTCCCCGGATGACCCAAGCAGGGGGTTCTCCCCACCAGCAGCTCAAGCTATGCGACATCCTCAAGAAGAAGGGCTGCTGCACCTCGGGGCATGGGCAGCTCCCCTGTGCACTTCTCACCAGAGGGAGTATTTCCACCTTCAGCTCCAGTCAGCACAGCAGCTGAGCTGGAGCAGAGCCACACACCTACAGATGTGCAGGGAAAGAATTCAAAAAGCAAAAGAAAAGCCAAAAGCAACTTATAATTCTGATAATATTGTGCTTGTGGCGTGTCTGATTAATGACCTTAAAAGTTTCAGAGAAGACAGAGTTCAGGACAAGCTTAATTTTAATGTAGTTCACAGTTCAAATAATTAGTAGTAAATGATGAAAAGACTCCTGGTCTGAAATTCAGGGACTTGGACTGCTTTTGCATCACATCACTGAATCACCTGTTTGTAATTTGAAGACTAACAAACTGATGACATTTTGATGTCTCTGTAGTTATTTGGGGACTCTTTATAGCTCTCAAGAATTCTGCCTAACTTTTTTCTCTAGCTTTCTTTTAGCTCTGCTAGCTTTCTCTAGCAGAAAGATATTCGGCTAGAGTATGTTCTTGAGCCTCTCCTACAGCAAAAGCTTTAACACCTGCTTTGAAACAAGCTGATACTGAAAGACTTTGCCTTACGACTTGCACATGATCTTTAGTTGAGCACCAAAACTAATTTTCAGATGAATTTTCAGATTACTTCAGATGATACACATGGTACAGTTTTAGTTTATACTAAAAATCTCTAAGCATTTTATTCTGGAAGAGAATTTCTGCTTGAGAAGAAGAGTTTGGGGTTGTTGAGCCTATTTTCTCTACTTCTTTTTAAAAATTTTTATTCTTTGATGATTTGGAAAACTGCTAACTGGAATTTTTTCCATGGCTTTTGGGGAAGGAAGTAGAAAGAAACCCACACTGGATTGGAGCCTGTATTACTCAGGTCTAAGTTTTAGCATGCAGCATTTGTATTATCAAATTACAAAACCCATAAAGCATAGTTTGAGATTGCCATGGCAGACTAAAATTTAACAGAATGGGACAAAGGGAATGGCTATATAAAAACCACTGAAATAAAGCCCTATGGGAAACTAGACTGCACAAGGACTCCTTATACTGTTTGTTTGTTTTAACTCTAGGGTTACTAACATAGCTTTGGCTTCTAAATAATTAAAACTTATTGTAATTATCCTTATTTACTATACCCTTTAATTTAAAAAATGTCCTGTTTCAAAGACACTGATATAATGAAGGTACAGTGTGATGGATGTGTGCTACTTTGCTTCCAGGTACCCTGGAGAAATTAATATGTGTTTACACTTATTTTTGAGCTGTTTGGTTCTTATTCCACTTCCTCTGTGGTCGACTTGCTCTGTGCCTGTGACGACAATCAATGATAAAGACAGACTACACACAATTCAGCTGGAGACTTAGAGAGTAAAAAAAGAGGGTAGGAATGCACACCATAAAACCAGTTTCTGGAAAGGGTGTTCATGTAACCCCATCCCTGTCTTTTTCTCCTCTCCTCATTTCCCTGAGGAACAATTATGTTTAAGAATAATCCCCTGTCTTAGCATATTTGATCAAGGAAAATTAAATTAGCTGCTTCCCTGGCTACAGTTTCTAACATTATTGTGAAATTCTTAATGAAGTCTCCTCAGAATCCCTTCACACATCTTGTTAACTAAAAGTCCATGGTTTATAACTGCTAACCACAAAAGCCAAGAAATTCCAATTAGCAAAAATGCCTCATCCAGAGAATATACACAACAGAAATATTAGACACAGATAATTACTACAGTGCCTTGTGTTAAGATGGAGACTTCCTATATAGCAGACACACAAACAGGGTGGTATTTCTTCTCAAGGCTTTTTGTCTTGGCACAACTCTAGTTTATGAGGGAATGGGATGGGTGGACAGAGGGTTACAAAAGGACCTAGCAGTTAAGCCAGTGGTCTGGACAGAAGAGAATAGTGTGATGATATAGCCTTTAGAGAGTCCTGAGCTCTACTATGCAAAAAGAGATCTCAGACAAATAAAAAAAAAAAAAAAAACCCCCTAAGATTTTAATAAAATGGAGTTTGTGCAAATTTAAGATCAGAAAGGCAAGAACATTGAAGAACAAATACAGAAATCCTGTAGGCTAGAAAAAAAATTGCAATGTTTGTAGGACTGCTAGGCTGTATGCCAGCATTAAGCCAGACCATGTCATAAGTAGAACAAGAAATGGGGACAGACCCAAAGCCCACTAAAGTCATGGTCAATATTTTGCTGATTTCAGGGAAATAGGGCTAATGTAAAAGTTCCCTCCTTAATGAAATTTTAGTTTTGCTAGCACACCAGCCTTTAACCACCAATTTATCCACCTATACTGATTTTTTCAAAAACATAAATATTTATAAATAAATATATTGTCAAATATTGCATGCTGACAAATACTAAATATGTATAAATATGAATATAAACCAGAAATACTTCAGTCTGTTTGGCCTTAAGGCATCATAGCATGTCTAAGGAGAACAGCTTGGGTTTTTTCCCCAAGGTAACAGAAATATGCTACACATAGCAGCAATTTTGGTGTCTGTACAAGACTAGAAAACCAGGACCTGTAATCTAATATTACCCACTGGAAGGTCAAGCACAGTAACCCGGCTCCAAACTCTGAGTCATGTAAAGTAGTGCTTGTGGTCTGCTGTTGGAGTAGTTTAGGGGTGGTCAAGGATTTCTGTATGCCATAGATGTAGCCTGTTGTTTAAGGGGCTCAAGCATTACCTTAAGCATTTTAGTTTTCAAAATGAATAGAAAAAAAAAAAAAGGCATAATCAAGGATTTTATTTTGATTCTCATTGTTTATATGTGCATGCTGATCTCATTTGATTCACCAGTAATTAGATATAAGAACTGTCAAGGTAAGCTAAACAAAAGTAAAATACTATCTGTACTATTCTTCTTGGACTTGCCATCTAAATTCACAGACTAAGTTGAAAATCACCTAAATAAACACATCTGCTAAGCTGACATTTTCCAGTGATAGCAGTTTTTATGTTGTGAAACGTGTTTGATGTGTTCATGTTACAAAGACCAGTTTCCAATTTTCTTAATATATAAACTGACCTTTTTCCTGTTGGCTCTGTACTGGCCAAGATATATTTCATTTAATATTGGCTAAAGCTAGAGGCTAAATGGTAAAATTCTCTTTCAGTTTTATATGTACATTGGAAAGAAAATAGTGTGAGTGTTGTATGAAGAAAGGGACCAAAAAATTGAGCCATTATGTACCTTCTCTAGAAGTCACATTCATTGCAATTGGTCAATAGTTAGGTAGGAAGGACCATGCTGTTTCAGACAAATACAGTTGGCCTTTTAGAGCTCCAGGGGAAGGTTATCAGTTACATGAGGTGATAATAAAATCTCAGGGCCAGAGTCAGCACGGGCACACAATGCAAATATCTGTAAGCACATCTGTAAGCATTTGTGGCTCTATGAATCCTCCATGTAGAGGAATCAAAATATCCAAACGTATTCCCTTTGAAATTGGTTACAGACAGTCTTGCTTACCTTCAAGGTGCAATATCAGGTTCCTCGTGATGATAAGAGAAACATGGCTGGTAGGGTGACAAGTGATGTTTAGCTGGACAAGGGGTGACCAGAGAAGGGAGAAGGTACTTGAACCTCAACCCCTCTCACCCAGTGGCTTTTTTTGTTGTTGCTGTTTTTCTGGGTGTTCCCATTGGTAGCCACCCAGCCACGGAAAGCCCATAATCTCCAACATTTTACTATTCCCTCCCAGATTTGGTGTCCAGTAGCTGGGATCAAATTTCAGAGTTGAAACCTCAGCAAAAGAGCTGAGAAGGAAGACAAAGATTTTTTACACCTCAGCCAAGCATACAGAGACTGGCCAGGCAAAGGTCAAACATCCCTTCACAGATGAATAGGTGAAGAAATAGTCTTTCATTTTAATTCTTGTTGAGAGTACACCGCCTGTATTATTTGTGTGAATGGAGAGACTTAAATTATTAGATATCCTCTGTCCAGTCATCATCCCAGTAACTTCCTTCTAGTCAGAAACTGGATTGAATGGGCAATTGGCATATTTGCTGATTTATATACTTTATACACTTTGTATTCTATTTTTTATAGCCATGACAACTTATTTTTTCCCTTAATGTCTCAAAATTCAACAAGGTTGAAAAGCTTATACTTGACAGGTTGCTATACAACATCAATATTTAATTAAGTCAAAAAGAGGGCATATGATTAATGATGTGCTGTCATTAAGTACCTAGAATGATATCATAAATTCACCATTCCAGCCATATTAAGATCAGTAATAAAATACACTCATTAGATCACAAAGGATAGACAATAGCCTGAGATTAAAGTGCTTTAATCCTCTTGCAGTACAGCAACAGCAGCACTTAAGTTTAAGGTCATCTGCTTTTATGAGGCTTGATATAATATTTATATAAATAAATACATCAGAGAGTACTGTTAGTACTGATCATACAGAGTATTCAGTGGGATTTTCCATGATAAATGCTGAAATGAAGTCATATTCACTTATTCTTGGAACACGTGGGACACATGGACTTGTCCAAAATTCAGCAGAATTCAGCAGGCAAATCACAGAAGTGACTCTGGAGTAATGTTAGACAGTGATGCCAGTAACAGTTTAGGGGTTACACTCCAGCAAGGTGTATCAGAATGTCAGATCAGTACAAACTTCAATTGACAGCTGTTCTTCATCTCTGTACCACATCTCCCACAAATAATCCCCTGATAAATATTGGAGACACACCTTGGTTCTGACACTGGCAGCACTAACAGTGATGTTTAATTTCTCTTTTAAAATCCCAAAAGTGGAGGATGCAGGATGGATCCTGAGAGGCTTCACCTTGTTCCAATTGTCTTTCAGGTGTTGAGGACTGGAGCAACAGAAATGCTGATGAGAAAGGGCACAAGAAAAGCAGGAAAATTGAGAGCTGCAAGTCTTCATCAGAGAGCAAGTAGGAATGGTGATTGTAGGTCAAAGACAGCTAAAATGACAAATGTGCAAGGGCTGAGACCAAAACAACAAGAACACAGGAAGTAGTAAAGGCAGCAAATATATCAGATGAGGCAAAAGCTGGCCACAGAAAAAGGAACAGGGTGTGAGTCACAAACTGGTTCTCTGAGACCAAAAATTAGATAGGAGGAAGGAGGAAGACAAGTGGTGAGAAAACAATTCCAAAAACAAAGAAGGAAGAAATAAAAGGAAATACATTTTAGATGTGTATTTTGAAAAACATTCAGATTCTTAAGAAAATAGTTAATTGGCTGTTACAAGTAAAATTTCTCCACTGCAAACATGAGAAGTAGAGATGCTTTGTAAAAGTGGAAAAAAAGCTTCATGATTTTGCCAGTTTGATAAATTATGTGACTTGCACATGCTAGACATGAGGGAAATGGGCAACAAAATCTTCCCCAAACGTCAAAATATTTCATTTCAATAGTTTTAATGAGATAAATGCTTCTTCTAATGCTCAAAATATATTTTTAAAATGTCCCTCTGTTTTTCTTATTTGACCAGAAACTATTTTTAACCTTGTTTCCTTGAGAAAATTGAGGACTTCTATTTCAGATAATCCTTCACGGGACGGATTTTACCAACTGTAAAAATAGCTCACAATTTCTCCTGCCTGTGCAGCCAGAGAGTAGCAGAAACCTGCATGAAACTACTTTTCTATCTTCTCTTAACTGCTAGTGAACTAAATGGAGTAAAAAATTTATCATTCATTCAGTTCTGATTCAGAAAATTTCCAACTGATGCTTTCTCAAAAACCCTTTTGGGCTCCTGGTGATGTTCTGATTGTGTTTGCTCAGCTCTGGTGAAGGCCCACAGATTATAAACCCTTTCTGACAAGGGCTCTCATTTATTTTCTGCTGCCTGGAGTTGCCTTAGGGCTGTACCACGTGGTATGGGAGGCCTGAAAGATTGCTAAAGCTCCCTTTCCCAGAATTGTCTCTATTTTGTTACATAATTTAACATAAACATAGATTCCATAACTTCTGAATGTTTGGGAGAATATTTTTCTTTGTTCAGAGTACTAAAAAGCCCACTTTTTTGAGTTCTTGAAAACATTTCAGTAGCATAAACTGAGATATTATGAATGTTCCACTTCAAAGTTAATCTTTATGATGTTTTTTACTGACGATTGAAATAATAAGCAATTACTTCATACTGCTGATGGCTGCTTCCAGCTTCTTGCTCCAGGAATATAACCATGCTCTGCTGAACTGGGAGCCTCAGGTTCAAAGCCAGAAGCAGGAACTGTGAGAGCTGCTTTAATAGCTCACCTCAGAAAACATTAGAGCAGGAACTTTACCAAGACCTGATTCCTACATTTGGCTTGAATAACTTGACAGACTGCAGCCATGAATCACATTAAGGGAAAAAACTCACAAAAAAAAAAAAAAAAGAAGAAAGGTTTTTATCCCCCATCTATTGGGGGATATACTATATGGATTGGGACATTTTACTTAGGGACCTCTGCACTGAAGCATAAAATTGATAAAATGTCTAGGACCTTGCTTAGCAGCAAGTAGCAATTACCAATGCAAGAAGAAAAGCATAAAACAGAGACAATTGCATTAAGATTCTATGAAATAAAAATTGTCCATCACTTATTTAATGAGATGATTTCATTAAAATTGATGGAGCTACACAGACTTTAATTAGAAGAGAAAAAATCTTATTTTCATGTTCTCTGTAAAAATTTCTCTTCCAAAAATGCCGAATTTGAAAATGACCATTCTGAAAACCATATGTTGAAAATAAGAGGTTTTTTAAAGAAAATGGGAGTGATTATGCAGATACAATAGGCTGTTACTTAGTGTTCATAAACTAGTGAACAGCCTTCTGGGAAAGCTGTTGCTGCTGAAAGGCATGGCAGCAGTATAGGGGGTCTTCCAACTTTTTCAGTTGCTATCAAAAAATGGTAAAGAAAGTACTGTGAAGCAAAAGATGCTAAATATTAGACAGAAGTAGCAGTTAAATTAAGTTTTATAGGTAATAGCTCAGAGCCATTGTAGCTCACACTGTAGCAAAAAGTGCCATGTCTCAGGAAAACTCAAAAAGAAAGCAAATACTCAGGAACCGTTCATGACATATTTTTTCAGGTTGTTCAGGCTTCCAAATATTCTTTTATGTATTCATGCATATATATAGCAATAATTTTACAAGAAGGAAATCCTGAAATACTGTGCAACAAATGGTTTTTTGTCATATTTAACAATCTGTATCTGTGACTGCACACACTTTTGACTCAGAACTTGGAGCAAAGAGATTTATTCCCACTCATGGTATCACCCTGTTTAATTTTCTGTTCCTTATTCATAGCAATGAATTCCAATCTATTGCTCATATTTTTACATTTTTAAATTCCTGTACCCAGCAATATGCTTAAGTATACAGTTCTCAGTATCTTTCCAAAACTCTTTTACTTTTGTCTCTAAGCTTCTCTCATACCATGTTTTCTTTTAGATTTTCTGTCAGTCCTTTCCTCTGAAAGGCTAACAGTCTTCACTCAATTCCTTCTTAACACACATATTTCCTGGGAATGTCAACACTAATCTGTTGGAGACAGAGATCATTTAGTATAATAAATCTGCACAACCTGAGAGATTAGACCCCTGTGTGATCATTCCCCACATTTTATTTATGTGCCTCACTAGCAATGTTTATCTCACTGAAAATGTGTAATCTAATGGAGTGCACTTGAGGTTCAAAAAGCACACAGTCAGTACAAATAATCTACAAAATACAATTATGGTCTACATTTTAAAAAACAGTTTCTGTATTTTGTTAGTCCAAGTGGATGACAGTTTTCAGAACAGGTGGTCCAGCCAGCTCCACACCAACATGGATGCTTACAATGAGGTAATGAAAAGTTGTTAGGCATTGAAATTTGGGTCAGTATAATCATATGAACTTCATTCACTACACTGGAAGTAAAAAAGGAAAATATACCTCTCTTGACAAATATGAATAATTTCTCCACAGTATACTGAAAGGCATATTTTAGCTGTAATTGCTGAAGAGTAAAAATACCAAATAAGAAGAAAATTAATAAAAAGATAGAATATAATCTCACAGCATGTGTAACTACTGTGTTTTGTTGTATCTTATTCTTGAACTCACATATTCAAATTAAAATATTTAATAACATATTTTCCTGCTACAGGCCAATTAGAAACTATTTTTTTTCTTTATTACTTTCCAAATAAGTTATCTCCAGTTAATGGAGAGGTAAAAGTGACCTGCACATACAAGAGATTTCATTGGATACCCTAAATGCATCCATTTCCTAAAATAATTTTTTTTCAGCTTCACAACAATTTTCCTGTTAAAATCATGGCCAGACATTAGAAGATATTGGGAAGTGTTATCAAGTATAATTACTGCAAAGTCAGTGGAATAGTTGGTATTTGCCTCAATAAATGCAGAGCAGTCCCATAATCAAGGGCTCTGTAACTCACTCCCCAGTGCTTTGCCACTGCTAATTCTGCTGAAACTGTTGTGCCACACATCCTTTTACTGACCGTGGAGAGGGTTCATCCAGCAGATCTGGAGGATTTACATGCTCAGACATGGCACTCCAAAATAATAAGCTACAAAAGTAATTCATTTAGCACTGTGACAATTCTGTCTGTAAAACTTTAAAAAAAAAAATAATGGTTATTTATAGATCATCTCTAATCCACAGAAGATCGAGGCACTCACCCCTTTTTACCAATTGATTTATAGATTGCATGTCAAAGGAATAATATCACTTAGCAGTGAAACCTCTGGAACAGCATTTCATAGAAGAGAAGTGCAGAACAGAGTATAAGGAAGAGATAATCCAGCCATTTAACAGTGATGTCATGCTGTGCAACTGGCATCTGCCCAGGACTCCAGAGCTAACCTCTAAACTTGTGAGAGTACTAGAGCATCACAAAAAATGATGCCTGATATTTCACTCAAAAGATGAGAAAAAGATTAAAAGTGAAGATTTTTGATCACCATCAAAGACATTCTAAAATTCCTTTTATTTCTTACACAGCCAAGTATCCATTGTATCAGAACATTTCCTTTCTCTGTGTACACACCCTCACACTGCCCTCCATCACTCCACCTCAAGGTGGAAGTAGGTTTGTTTACCAAATTGTGATGGGAGTATTTCAGCAAGTACTAATACCGCTTGAATAATATTTTATTATCAGTAAAATGGATATAATTTATCTCTTTACTTCTGAATCAATAGTTATATAAATAATCTTTTTCAGGAGATACACAAAAATCGTAAATGACTTAGTAAATTGAAAATAGAATACGTAATAGCTATTCATTTAATTCATTAAGCTAGAGAACCAAAAAAAATTGCTGTCTTTCTTGTTTATAAAAATACTCTCTTATATTCTAATTTTAAAAATATAGAAACAAAACACCCAGTTTTTCATGCAGAAATGACTACGCAGCTAGATTCTGGCTCCACGCATTTCACTTTTTTATGTAAGAAAGTCGTCACCTGGAGAGATCTGTAAGGTGCTCAAACCTTAGAATAAACACTTTCTAGCAGATAAATATTATATTTCTCCCATAGCATTAAGGGACTAAGGGGCTAAGCTGAAAACATCTGTGTTGCTCCTTGTATGTGGAAAGTGTAGCGGCCTCTGTGCAGTGCCAGTAACAATACACTGCTTCTTATTTGCCCAGCAATGCTGGCTATCATCAAAACCACACATTTATTGGAGTAGCTGAAAGGCACAGATCCACAACTGTATTTGAGAGAGAATGGGATAAGGACGTGATCGTGCCTGAATCTGTTCCTCATCATTCTATGTCCCAGATGAGGTGAAAGGCAGAAACATTGTACCTCATTCCAAACTCTTTTTGACTGGGGACATGTGCTGCTTTACCTCCAGCTCCAGGGCCAGATCTGTCAAAGTCAGTACTAATGAAATGTGATCTCTTTCCTTCTTCTTGCCTACACAGCTGTTTGATTAGAAGACTTAGTGAGGAAGTAGATCACAAAGGCCAAGTGTGCTCATCTCTGTGTGGGTGCCTTCAACAATGCATTTCAAGCCAGGCTCTAGGGATTTCTTATTGGTGGCAAAGAAGCCTACACAAAGTAGATAAACCAAAGAAGCTCTTTTTCATCTACTGTCTAGTACCAACAGTATAAACAAATATTCAGCAATTCAAGTTCTCCACTGATAAAGCTCTTCTCACAGAGATCACCAAAAGTGTTCATTCACCCAGCGTCCAGGTGCTGCATACTGAATTTTGCCTTTAAACTCTCCCCAGCAGGAACACTACACTAGTTAACTCCCTGACTTTCAGAGCTCATTCTTCATTTAACACCAGGAGGGATGTAACAAGGCAAAGCTGGGACCAGCCTGACTTCCCTCAAAGCCAGATCCCCACTAGAAGCTGTGGTTTTTCCAACCCTCAGGGTTGACACTATCCTGCTGATGTCTGTACCTGCAGTACCCAAACCAACTCATTAAAAATGACATGATGTGCACTGGCAGAAAATAAATTACCTGGTAAGGGTGGAGGCCAACAAGTAATGTTTTATCAACTCGACAGTGTCACCACTGACTGCACAACGCCATTGTTTAGTTACTCACTGCTCACACTAGCCAATCCTACTCATATGCATGAACAATGCATCTTTTACATGCACCTTTTTTCTTTCCAGGCTTGATTTTCATTTTCATCACAGGATATTCTGGGCTTGATGGGACTGAAAAGGAGCATTGGGTCCAGATCTTAAGTGAATAGCCCACATAGGGATCAAATCCATGACCTTGGCATTATTGGCACCATGCTCTAACCAATTGAGCTAATCTCTTTTATCTTAGCCTTAATTATCCTTCCTTTTCCTTTTTTAGCTAGACTTCCCTTCCATCCTGTTTTCCTCCCATCTTGCCTTAGGAAACATCTCACTGTATTCCCTCCTAATAATTAGTTACAACACTAAGCTGAACTTCCAAAACTTGAAACCTTAAAATACACTGTCTAGGATTGGAAATTTTCACAAGCATCCAAACAATAGGTCTTCATCAGTAACTTCTGTATTTTAATCTTCTGGGTCTGCAAAACTGTGTTGGAAATTTTGCAACAGTTGTCTTTCAAATTTAATTTCTGGTACTTCTTTTTTTTTTTTATTTTTGTTTTTTGGTTTGGTTTGGTTTGGTTTGGTTTTTTTTGGTTTGGTTTGGGTTTTTTTTGTTTTTTTCTTGTTGTTTTGGTTTTTTGGTTGGTTGGTTGGTTTTTTGTTTGTTTGGGTTTTTTTCATTAAGATGGGGAGAACACTTCAGCATAATACTTATTTCAGTGTATCAGTATTTTACTTGTGCTTCTGACCAACACCAGAAAATACGTAAGGGCAGACAAGTATATATAGTGACAGCATAGGTAAGGAAGAGAAGAATTCAATCAAATTTTCACGAACTTCAGAGAAGATCTAGTTCACATTTTTAAACTACTGCTAAAACTGGTTATTTTACCACCAAATCTTCCTGATATAATTGTTTCCAATGTCATTATTTGTGTAGGTTGTCCTCTACTACCAAAGGATTCTAGTGACAAGCAATCAGAACTCGAAAGTAGAATTCAGTTAGAGGGTGGAGAATAAGAAAAGAAGAAGAAGAAGAAGGAGAAGCCAAAACCAAGACCAAACATGAGATAAAACAACTTAGCCATGCCAGTAGGTCTCAGAGAGAGCCTGTGCCCCTTGGAGCAGCATCCAGTTGAGCTTCTGGAAAAATCTGTTACACAGAAACACCTGAGTACATGCCCCATTGTTTTTCCTCCATGAATTGTGGAAGATGTTTTTCCTCCTCTATCCCAAGAGAAAAAAATCGCAGGCAAATGTTTAGCAGCTGTATCTTCACTAAGCAGTGTAACGTGGATTCTGTCCTGCACAGTCTGAAATGAACTGGTGTGTCTCACCTATAAGCATCACCTAATGAAATATTGATGGAAAGGTGGTGTAGGAAATTCAGGAAGCACATCTGAGAGTGGTAACCATTTAAACCACTCATGGTAAGTGTTGTTTCCATTACTTTTGGGACTGTAAATCTTACCTTCTCAATGATTACACTAAAAAAACCACAAGTAAACCCAGACATAAATGACATGCAATTAAAAGGATCTTCTGCCTTTCTGTTTCAGTAAATGTTTTAGATCAGTAAAGCAAATTAGACAAAACTTTCTGACAGAAATTTGGGAAAAATTCCTTCTTGGAAATGTGGTAATCCCTGTGGTAAACAGAGGTATGTTTAGAAAAGGTATCCCAGGGATTTCTATTGATGTGCTATAGGTACATTTGTGTCATAACAAGAAAAGCAGACACCATAAAATTGCTGGTTTGTTTATTCAGAGCTAAGTGGAAAAAACACATTAAAATGAAGGTGAGCAGTATCCAGTGATGACAGAAGCAATTTGCCAAGTGTGATAAATATGCCAATGTAAGTAGACACAATGGCAGCACTCCGCAAAGCCTGATGACAAACAGCTTCTTCTTCAGAATTTCTACAGCATTTAAGGATCCCAGACTGACAGAAAAATGGGAGGAAAGGAAATGAAAGCAACTTTCACAGAGTTTCAGTTAATTAGAAGCAGAAATTTGGGAGAGGAAGCAGTCTTACCTTTTGAAATGCCACTTGCCCCTCTTTAGATAATATTATGCCCAAAGGCTGAATAAATATTCTTTTGGCATTTGGAGCCAAATAATGACTCTGCTCCACAAATATTCTCAGTGCCATTATATGTGCCTTAGAAGAAGTTGAATATATGTGTTTATTTTTTTTCTCCAGCATCAGCAATGAAAGTAAAACAAGAATATTAAGCATTTGTGGTCAATTCATTTTGGAGAGAAAAAGAAAAAAAAAAAGAGAAAAAAGCAGATCACACTTCTATTCTGTGATTGTAAGATTGCTAGAAGGAGCTGACTGTAAAAAGGAACCTAAAAATCTGGCAATTTATAAGAAGTGACCACTTCCCCTTTAGGGTCTGTCATCATATTCTGATTTACTGAGACTACATCAGACTAGAAATAAGCCCTCTATGGTACTTCCACTTTGTTAGAATCACCAATAACAAAATAGTGGTTTTCAGTATCCATTCTAGCAGTTATTCACACCTCAATATTTGTAAATGCTTCATAAGCCAGAAATTCCAGGAATTGTCACAGAATCTATTTTCATTGCCCTCTGTATCATACACCATTGTTTCCCCATTTCACTCCCTTAAAAATAACACTGTGCACAGTCCAGCAATTTTCTTCTTTCTTATGAATGCAAATAAAGACTTTATAAGAATAATAGACTGTGTGTAGTGATTGCTGGTTAGTGACTCTTCGGGGATAGTTTGCCTGACGCGTTAAGGTCTTGCCTTGGAGGCCCTCATCTAGGAAAACATTCCCATCATTTTGATGTGTTTTAGTTAAGCATTTGTTGTTGGGGCTTTTAAATTTTTTTTTTCAGTTTTCCATCTGCCTAAAAGATTTGCTGTTGATCATCCTCCAAAGCCCCTTGGTTTTAAGAGAACCAGTCACTTGACTCTGCCCTAGCACCCAGCCCTGAGACCAAATGCTCCTCTGAGCACACAAACAGCTGTGACAAGGGATCAGTCTGGGCTTAGTGAGTGCACTGCCCATGAAGATGGTGTAGATCCTCAAAAAATGTCAGGAAATCTATCACCTTCTAATAAGCACTTCTAGCTAGAGAAAGACTGCTGTACCTCTCTCCTTTTAGATTAAAGCCCAGTTTCAGCAGTGGGAACAGAGATTATCATTCCTCTAAAGTAAGGCTTTTCTGGGATGTATAAATGTGTAGGTTAAAACTCCTCAACTAAAATAAATTTACTGAATGCCAGGATTTCCATTTCATCAGGTACCCTAACCACTACTGTACTGCAAAGTCAAATTGCCTGTACTCACCCCACCTTCAAACGTCCTGGAAGGAAAAAGCAAGGCCAGCTGATTCCCTCAGAAGTGAGAACACAGGGGCCTTGACACAGAAGCTACAGCTAAGGATCACAACTGGAAAAGTCCTTCTCCCTCCAGTCCAGAGTGAGAGGGAGGCAGGCAGGAAGAAAGGGTTCCCAGCTCATTCTCACCTGCAAGGTTTCTCACTGGCCTCTGCTGCCCGTGGGGTGCTGGCTGAGCAGCTCTTGGTAATCACTGTGCCAAGGAGGGAACACCCCTGCTCTGCACTGAAGGGAGTGACAGCTGCTGCCTCTCATCATCACACAGGGACAAAGATGGTTCTTGATGTTATTTTTCCTTGGGTAACTCTCCTCAGCCTACAAATTCTCTCTTGGCAGGGTGGCTACCACAGCCTGGCTCTGTTCCTGGTTGTCCTCAATCACTTCCATAATAAGCATGATTTTTAAATTTTTGTTTTATTAATAATGTGAGAGGAACTCCAAAGTCATTAAAAGGTATAGCTTCCTGGCACAAATTTAATT
Organism: Rhipidura dahli; assembly: GCA_013399225.1. Classification (NCBI taxonomy): domain Eukaryota; kingdom Metazoa; phylum Chordata; class Aves; order Passeriformes; family Rhipiduridae; genus Rhipidura; species Rhipidura dahli. The sequence goes on from VXAC01007212.1 coordinate 912,378, forward strand.
ATCAATTCCATCATCTGAGATCACATCTCCTGTGACTCCAGTGCCACAACAGAAATGTTTCTGCATCTGAGGTCATGCAGAATTTGAAAGACCTTATCTCTCATTTTACTTGCTCTAGTTTTGCAAAATTCAGACTGTCCAATCACTGCCTCAAACTTTTTTTTGATATAACCTTTTTCTGTTATAACCTCTTAACTCTGCTGTCCATCTTGTTTTTATAGCATACATCTTCTCTGACATTTGGTATTTTTTTTATTATTCTTTCTGAATAAGTCCCACACTTACTTGATTTTCAAATTCAAGTGGATCTGCCAGCCCTGAAAATGATTACATTTGAATTTAAAATGTGGATATTTGGTTACTGTGATTATCTATATAAGAGGTTTTACATTTAGGTTTATAAAAAAACTTGCAAAGAAAGGTATGTTTTTTTAACAGTTCTGCAAGCTTAGTATCTTCAGATTTTTTCCTTTGCATTATTTTAGTGGCAGAAGAGATATTAACTCCTAGCCCAGTGTTATATCATATCTGGAGGCCATAAAAAATAGGAGATGCAGACCTACACACACAGACACATACATTTCATATTCCCATCCCAGAATATTTACATATGATCTTTCATCAAAATATTTTACCACTGTGAACAAGTGACAGCAACATCATGAGCACATTATTTAATGAGCAAAATGTGGGCACAAGCAACACAGAAATCTGTCTTAGAATATAGACAAGGAAGGAGATTAAAAATTATTATTATTATTGGTGGATGTTTCACTGTAGTGAATTCAGGTTTTACAGAATTGAAATCTTCTACCCGTACTCAATCTGAGCGATTCCTGTGGGGTTAGTTCTGCTCTTGGAAAAGTGGAAAGACCCAAGTAATTTCCTTCCTCATGGTAGACTTACATTCACAAAGCTCAGGTATTCTTCCCACAGAGATGAGCATGAAGCCATACAGGGAAACATAGCTAGGAAAACACAAACTACCCTGAGAAAGGTCTGCCCCTGCTGCACTGCTGGGATCATCAGTGTGAGCCCCAGGATGGGCTCTCAGTAACGTCAAGAGCTGGTATCCATCCACAAGTAGGGGGATGGAGAGAGCGGACCTTGCTCGTGTCCTTGGAAGTCAGAGTGTGTTGTGTAAGCAGTCACCACATCTGTGAGAGCAGCAAAGGAGAAAAAAGGCAGAGAGTGAGAGCTGTGCATGTAAGTTACCTGGAGCAGTAGCTGGAAATAAACAGCCTGACTGCAGAGTCAGCGATCTCTTGGTAAGAGGGGAGTCACATCTCAGGCACATAGCGCAGCTTCCTGCTGAGGACACCTGGATCCAACAACAGTTTTTTCTCAATTTCTTACTTGTCATTAAAGTGGCTTCATAACACATATGTGGCCTTTTTCACCTCTTCCTGTGCTCATGCTCAAGAAGAGCAGTTTGGAGTCTGTCACAACCTGGAGGGAGCTGATTTTTGTTATTCATGTTGGAAATAAGTACATGCTATGCTGGCAGTATTTCTGCTCTACTTTGTCTAGATATAAATCTGGCCTTGAAAAGGCTAGAGAGCTTCAAAATTATCTTAGATCTCTGTGGAGACCAAACAAAAAAAAAAAAAAACAAAAAAAAAAAAAAAAGGAAGAGGAATTTATTTCTGGTTAATTTGTAGAGCACCTTTCACATTTGGCTGAATTTTCAAAACACATGCTTGTGGTTTTTGCTTGAGGTCTGGTTAACCCAGTCTAGTGAGCCTGGTGTTTCTTCTGCTAACACAAACCAATAGTGAAGACACATGAGATAACAGGACAGACTCCATACCTTTACAGTTTCCAACGACTCTTTCCTGATCTCTCTGTCCTATAATGGTCTCACTTAGGGAGTGAGGCAGCAGGGAGTAAGGATGGCCAGAAGGGAAGGAGAATCACTTGAAGTCAACTTGTCTGTCTAAGGGACAGGCATCGGGCCAATGTTCTTACTGTAGATTGCACTATTTTCCTCTCAAGTGCCTCCCTCTCCTGCTCCCTCCAGATGTAAGAGAGCCCTTCTCTTGCTGACTTTTCCTCTGCCCACTTCCCTGAGCTCCTGTGTTCCAAGTGAGATAGAAAGAGGAAGTGCTGAAACAGCAGCGCGCTTTTCTCACAGTATTTCTGGATGAAGCGAAAGCCCCAAACACTGGAAATCTGTCCTGTTTTGCACTCTGTAAACAGCTTCTATAGCAACACAGCCATGACCAGACAAGTTATGAATATGAGCATAAACTTGCAGACATCAAGGACGCCATGATTGACTCTGAATGAAAAATATTAAAAGGGAATAAATAACAATCTACAATCGCATCTTTTTTTTTTAAGTAGGAAGAAGACCTGTCAGTTTTTTCCTACCAAAACACATCCCTGAAATCAGACCTAAAAATTGTGCACCTTTTTTTAAATTTTTTTGGTGCAAATAAGCATAGCCACATTATTGCCAAGGCACAAAGAGCACAGTGTAAAGAGTTGTAAGCTCCAATCTTTTACACATATAATGCTCTTAACTCTGAGTTATGTCTTTTTTTTTTCTACAAGTGCCATATTACTGATCCTAGAATCATGTAGTCATAGAGTATGACAAGTTGGAAGGGGCCCACAAGGACCACTGAAGTCCAGCTCTTGGCCCTGTACAGGAAACCCCAAGAACCAGACCATGTGCCCAAAAGCATTGTCCAAACACCTCTTGAGCTCCATCAGGCTGGTGCTGTGACCACTGCCCTGGGGAGCCTGTTCCAGTGCCCAGCCACCCTCTGGGTGAAGAACCTTTTCCTGATATCCAACCTAAGCACCCCCTGACACAGCTTCAGGCCATTCCCTTGAGTTCTGTCACAGGTTGCCAGAAAAAGAGATCAGTGCCTGCCCCTCCTCTTACCCTCACAAGAAGTTGTAAACTGTGATAAGGTCTCCCCTCAGTCTCCTCCAGGCTGAACAGACCAAGTGACCTCAGCCACTCCTCATATGGCTTCTCCTCAAGGCCCTTCACCATATTTGTGGTCCTCCTCTCTAATAATTTTATATCTTGCTTACATTGTGGCACCCAGCACTGGACAAAGGACTCAAGGGGAGGCTGTCCCAGTGCAGAGCAGAGCAGGACAATCCCCTCCCTTGCCCAGCTGGTGATGCTGTGCCTGATGCCCCCCAGGACAGGGTTGTCCCTCCTGGCTGCCAGGGCACTGCTGGTTCATGTCCAACTTGCCATCGACCAGGACCCCCAGGTCCCTTTCCATGGCACTGCTCTCCAGCCTCTCATTCCCCACCCTTTCCATACATCCAGGGTTGCCCCATGCTAGGTGCAGAACCCAGCACTTGTTAAATTTCATATTGTTGGGGATTACCCAGCCCTGTAATTGGCTGGGGTCTCTCTGCAGGGCCTCTCTGCCTTTGAGGGCATCACTGGCTCCTCCCAAATTACTGTCCAGTGGCAAACCTGCCTTCCAGTCCTTCATGAAGACACTGAAGGGCACTGGACCTAAAATGGAGCCCTGTGGAACCCCACTAGCGACCAGTCATCAGTCTAACATAACCCTATTTATTATAACTCTTTGCACCCTCCCTGTGAGCCAGTCACTCACCCATTGCATGAGGTATTTATCCAGCTGCATGATGGCTGGACATTTTGTCCATGTTTTCCAATTTGCAGTCTCAGATCTTCAGTATTTCCTGCTTAACTACCATTTAATGAAAAAAAAATACTCATCTCAGGCCACACTTTCTTTGACCCTGTGTCACGTTTACATGGCATGAAATATATTTTTGTGACTGATGTTAATACCCACATGTTCTTTATTCAGTTAGGAAGATAGTTTCCAGCCTTAGCAGTTCCATAGAGTTGTGCCACGCTTTCTTCACAAGCCATGGCAGATTTAGTCCTGCAATCCAGTATTTACAATACAAACTTAATTGTCTTTATTAGCCATTATATTTTTCTTAACAAATTAACATTTGAAAGGCTTGGTAATTTTATTTACAGGGTCTGTTGTGGGAAAAATAACCTCCAACAAATAACTGAATTCCTCAAGCTCAATGCAATCATAATTGTTTGATGCAAGGTACAGATTGCCTTTGTGTTTTCCTAAATGGGATTAATGCTTGGAGGATTCAGTAACTCCTCATTAGCAGGCAAAATGATTGAGTGCAACTGACTTCCAAATAATGGCTTTGGTCAGATTATGAGTGTGCCAGAGAAACATACACCCTAAACGACTGAAATAGTCCTTTCAGATTGCCCTTCTGTGCAGACCACGGATTTGAGGGGATAATAGAGTCTCAGCTAGCATAATTGCAAAGTATTTTCTTACTATCTCTGGCTAAATATCTATGTGGGCTAAGCAGAAAGGCAAAATTTGAATTTCATTTCCTGTCACTGCAGAAGAAATCTGTAATACTGTGGCAATTATCAAAAGAGAGATCCTCGAGGCAGACATGCTTTTGTGGCCCGAGCAGACCTGTTCATAAGAGCAACAGCTTGTAATGTATTTTAGAATTGCTATGGAAAGGGAAGGAAACAAAAAAAAAATCATTTGGCACTTAAAAAGACTCATGCTGCTATTTGTTTCTTAGTGCTTCAAGCATTTTATGTCTACATGTTGAAGGCAAGCTGAGTTCTATGCTTTGATAAGGCATTATGCACATCCATTACATAAAATTGTGGTGGAGCCAAACAAGGATTTGGCACTGCATGCCTGATCTCTTTTTTTTTTTTTTTT
>VXAC01007212.1:917140-1060534 GCA_013399225.1 Rhipidura dahli
TTTTTCACCAGTGATTAATGATGTTACCAGGTGTCTGATGCCAGGATTTTGTTCAGTTTCAAATCTCTGGCCAGCTCTCAGACTCAACAGTTTGAAAACTTCCAGAAAGGTGACTGAAGAGATCTTAGGGGAGCCTCTCTGGGCAAATGACCATGGCATTAAGTGCATGATCCAGCTCCCACTGAGGGCAATGAAAGTCCTATCATGGACAACAAATGAGGCCAGATCAGGCTACTGTAATAGGTTTACTTGTTAAGCTGTAACAAACAGGCAGAGACTGCTAAAATTAAAATCTTAACAGCAAGAAAAATTCACTCATTACAACTTATAATGAGAATATACATGTAAAACATACTTCCTTTAGTGTAATAGTGTTGGTCTTATTAAATCAATGGCCTTTATTTACCTTAGATATGTCCTGCTGAATTTTGTTTTCTTTTCTCAAGATGCCATTATTCTAAAAAATAAAGAGGAGGGGGTGGGCCTGTGGGGGTGGGTATGTCCTCTGCACACCACACTCTGAGAGAGTCCTATGACCTCAACTGCACCAAGGATATGCAGGAAATACATTTCTTGCTCACACAGGTTTATATTTTAAGTACTGCTACACTGTAATTGAAGTGCTTGTTTTTTATGCTCTGGTGGTTTCCAGCTGCAGAATGGAAATAAGTCAGGCACTTCAAGGGGGTGAAATTATTTACTCAGGATCTTCTGACTTATTGATACAGATCACAAAGATAAGATAACTGAATGATAATAAGCAAAGATATAGCATAAACAGCTTTAAAGCATTTCTTATGAATGCACTGTGTGGTTAGACTAGATAGTGCATCTATTTGCAGGCAGCTATGTACTCCAAGAAATTTTAATAGGTCAAGAATTAAAGGGCAAAAATAGAAAGCTATAAAATGAAGCCTAAGCAAGAACACTTCCTATTTGAATAGACATTTCATCAAAAATAGCTAAGATTCAGATCAACTGAACAAGCAGAAAAGCAGGGAGCTATGTCTGGAGAAAGCAGAAACTGTCTTACAAAAATCAGAAAAAATATCATCCCCTACCTTCACCTCTGAAAAAGATCTCAAATGGAGAACTGGTTCCTTATGTCTCACATGAGTCAAAAATATTATCTTGATGTCATACATAGACCCAAAAGTTAACAGAGTGTAAATGGGTTGCACACTGATTTGTCTCTCATAACAGAGGGGGAAAGGCCTAAAACGTGCAACTATTGGGTGTGAAATTCTTCCTTGTCACATGTGACTTTCAGTTTTGTCTAGTTTCTCATTTTATTCACTATTGTCAAGTAGAGCTAACTGGGGCAGAGGGTAGTATCATCCAGCAGCATTACTACTGAGCCAAGTAAAAAGAAACTCATCGCACGAAATTTCTCTTTAGTCTTCTCTGCTCTTGGTAGTAGGATGTAGGATTTGTAATCAGCACTCCCTTGTGAAGGGTTGGCTTTTCTTCCTTCCTGAGGGAGGATATAGGAAAGGTGCATCTCTCCAGAGACAGCTGCATCAGTGCACCCAGCACACAGAGCATGGTCTCCAATGGGAGCTGTTCTTCAGAGAGGTGCAGCACAGATTTTCTCAGGGTTTATGAGGTTAGGCAAATGAGATAATACTTTGCCTTTGTTTTGAATGGAGATATATTCTCATTTACCTGGGAACTTCATAACTACCCGTGAATTTTAAAATCTGGTTGACATAGTTTCAAATACTATTTAGATCGAAGTTGTTGGGTGGGTTCTTTTAGAAATTTAGAATCAGATAGGAACTTTTCAATTGAATGGTATTTTTAAATCTCCTTTGTAAATTATCTGCTTTTCTGGTTTCATTCCAAACGCCAGTTAAACAGAATAATAGTCCAAGTAGAAAGAAGAGAGGGGAGAACAAAAGGAAAAAGGAAAATAATCAATTCAATATCACAGAACATTTATCACTGTGTTGGAAGCTTGTGAGACTTTTCATCAAAATAATCCAGTCTGTCACTAAACATTGGCCTGTTTTTCACATGTGCAAAAATGTCTTTCAAGAGCACATAAGATGATGAAATTTTCTCGTCTATGCTTAATAACTTTCTGGAATAATAGGGGATTGCAGTTAAAGAAAAAACATTTTTTCTTGTTCAATATCTTACTAATATTTTACAGTGACAGAATAGTTTATTAAATCACAACTAGCAATTAAATTTTGACTGGCAACCATAATACTTTTGTAAATACATTTCTCTCTGTTTATACTCAAAGGCTAAGGAATCTATATCTTAACAACACATGCAGTTATCTGACAGAATTTTCTGGAATATTTTTTAAAGTGTGGGCGGTAATGATGATTAATGCAAAAGACACAAACAGCCTTATCAAGGTTTTTCTCTCATAGATTTAAGACTTTCATGTCCAAACGTGTCCACTGATGGGAAAACAGCACTTTATGCTGGGCTATACCAGAACACAGCTACACAAGTTTTGTAGACTTGTACTTGTTGCCCTAAGCCAGCAGCCATGGGGGAATCACTGAGAATATCAGATGTGAAGAGTGGATATGAATTCCAGTCCCTGCTGCAGAAAGCTGCATTAAAGTAGGTTAAACTGTGAAGTTGTCTCCAGGACTCAGGAGGAACACGCTGGTCACAGGCAGGGACAAAGGCAGGGCTGGAAAATAAAATTAATGTGCCAGTCAGCTGTAAAGTGCCAGAACAGGACTGTAGGGTGAGCAGGCGTGGATGGTCATGTCCCTGTTGCCTCAGGCATGATGCCTGGGTCTGGCCACTGTATCTGGGCTTCTTCCTCAAGGAAACCAAGGTGCAGAGCAGGAAGGCTGGTGCACTCACCCACACCTGCCGCTCTGGATTACGCCCAGGTCCCAAACCCTACACACAGCATAAGAAGACACCATACTTTTACACAACAGAGAAAATTTATTCCCTGTTGTCTTGAGACTGGAGAAGTGAAAAGTGCACTAAAGGTTTACCCATACCTATGAAAAGCATGAGTTTAATGGGAGCTGAAAGCTTTCAACATCTTCCCAGAGGCAAGTATAAAATGCTAGTTTAGAATGCTTGGCAGAATTTGCCCAAATATAAATAAATGTGACAGTGGAGGGAACTCTGTTTACCAGTTAAGATGGGCTTGTGCCTAGACTAGTAAGGCTGAGCCCTGACCTCTGGGCCATCCAGACCATTAACCTCCTGACCCACACTCTGACAGCTCCTGCTCCCACCTCTGTGCCTCCAGAATCCTGTGCAATGCAGAAGCTGAGCTTCCTCCTCAGCAAAGCAGGGTGGGGGCCCACCCAGGACACCCAGCTCCTGCAGTCTGAGCAGCACCATGGTGGTGTTCACTAAGTGCCAAAGTATTTGAGCACTCTAGGACTGTTCCCACAGGGAACGAGCGTGGCTTAGCCCTATAATCCAATAGAGGGAGAGCACTCACATGGCAGAAGCCCAGCAATGACTAGCACTGATTCTAGCTGAGCCCTCTGGCTCAGGTATCTGCCCAGCAAGGAGCCAAAGGCTCATCAGGACTGGCGTCTGGAGTCAGGTGAACTGTAGATGTGTATATACATGAAATGGAACTGGACTTTGTCAGGATAAACATCTGTGCTATGCAGTGGGTGTGCAGCAGATTGACATTTGCTGTTGGTTGGGACTGATAGAGTGCACTGAATTATACAGAAACAATTCTATTTCCCAGATCCTTTTTCACAGTTCTTCCAACAACATTGCTCTTTATTATTAAAACAGCTCACAACATAGTGGGGATAATGCACTTACTCATCTAATCTGACAGACTGTATAATAAAAAATGAATCAAATTTTACATAGTCATTAACGTATGGACGCCACCCATCCCAGCTTGAGTGAGACAGTCCTGATTTTGGTGGGAAATATCTTCAGGGCAAAGGCTGAAGGAACAAATATTTAAATGCTGCAAACATGTAAAGCACATGATAGCAAGCACCATGGGTACCCTGACTCTCTACTTAGTGAGACACTACTTTAGAGACAATAGACTGAATTTTATTCAGGGCATTTATTTTTTAAAAGGCAAATAAAACCAGATTTAAAGTCATCATATTTGGTTGAGCAAAGCCAGGGAGAAAGCCACTTGGGATCTTTTGACAGGCATCTGGAGACACCCCTCTCACAAGTGACTACAGAAAAATTTTAGGGAAATAAAAATAGTTTCAGTGCAAGTTCATCTGCAAGAATCACTGGCTCTATCCACATATTTGAAACCTCCCAGCAGGAACCCACTGTGAACAGTACTCTCAAGCCATAATTCTAAGTTCCTGCCCTGTCTTCACTACTATTAGTACTAAATTTTTTTCCAAAAGAGATTATTATCTTCATCATATGAACCACAGACATCTCTCATGGTACAGACCACTTTCTGTTTCACCCAAAATCTCATTGTCACTACACCTTATCATGCAGTGCCCAACTGTAATAGTGTATTGTCTGTTCTTAATATATTTGTCCTTTTGCATATGTTCAGACTGTTTTCTCTCCTTGCTTACTAGACAGACAACTGAAGAGGTGATGTAGCAAGGACCAATGTAATAAAGGATTTTTAACACTGACATAATAAAATATCTTAGTAATAAAAAATATTTTTTATTTCTCCCAAATTCTGATGGCACAAATATGTTTAGAAACATATTCTGAAAATGATTTTGTTAGAGAAATACATTGCATATTTTTCAAGGTGTAGTAATGAGCAGACTAACCTGATTGTCCCTGCTTTTTCTGAGCTGTATAATACAGGAACTTGAAACATGCATTAACCCTGAGCTTCAGAAAAATACCATAATATTAGCAAAACTTCAAATAACAAAATCTTTTGTAACTACTTGATTCATCTGTAATGATCAATAGTGTAAACTCATAATGTTTCAGTTTAAAGCTGTTAGCCTTTAAATCCCCCCAATTTTTCAAGCCGAATAAAGGTTGAGACCAATCATTTGAAATCTGATTGCTTAGCTATACCCTAGGCAGCAAACCAAATTTGTTTAACACTAATTTTATTTCAGTCTTGAGAATTTTGGTCATCAAAGTTTGCTTCAATAATCATATTAGCCTTACATCAGAACAGATGCTTCTAATTTTAGGACTAAAGTCCTAAAGTCCATTGAAGTCTTTACTCCAATGAAGTCTTTATTCAGACAAAACTCCAATTTATTCCTTTAAACACAAGCCAACATACTTTGTGAGATCTCTGAAGGAGGACTAGAGACTGAACTAGCATTCTACACTGGAGTTTTTCCTGCTCATCAATGGATAACATCTGCTATCTAAGCAGAAGATTCACTAGTGTTTTTTAAATACCTGAAAAAAAGGAAACAATTTGCAGAGGTGGGATTCATTTTTTACTATAAATTCTGAGAGTACTGTGTTAGCATGGAAAGCCTGAAGAGTGCTTCCAAATTCTTCTTTGACTGCCAGTTTAGTTGCATGGCTCAGAGTTGCAGAGAAAAAGAAAGTTAAGGTTTGGACAGGGATAATCTAACAGGAAATTATAAAGATGCCATTCTAGCAAGACAGGTTCTTATTTGCAGAAGGTCAGAAGGAATACCATAAACAGTACAATCTTCACCAAGTTCTTAAACTTTCCATGAAAATGCACGCACATCAATAATAGTTTTCTCTCAATCACAAGAATCAATTCCTCAAGCTTATACTTTGATATTACAGCTGAGTTGTACACAGCTGTATGTTGTATAGTAGAAGTTAATTTGGACATAGCTGGAGCCTGAGAAAGGATATCTGCTGGAACCCTCCACCCCCTGGTATATTCACATAGGCATGATCACCTCAAAATATTGCAAATATGGCAAAGTCAAGAGCTACAAAATATGGGAAAACTACAGATAACCTTAATCTGTATTTGGGGGAACCACTTCATGAACAATAACATAGAAATCTGGCAGCATAATTAATTTGCTCTTCCATAGAGAGTTTGCATATTTTAGAGTGACAAAGGCTGCTTCACATGCTGAACAGTGAATGAAATGCTAACAGCGCTCTTCCAAGAGAGGTTTTGTGCATGTACCAAGTTGAGAACATTCTCTGGTGAGGATGAACTCCTGTATGAATAGCAGTGCATCAGCTAATAGCTAAAATAAATCAAAGCAATTTCCCTCTTTTTGTGCTGCCTTATCATGAGTTGGATATTATATGATAGTTTCATAAATTATGTTGACAAGGATTATTTGCATAACCCATGTCTGCCTTGAGATGAGGGAATTCTATTGAATCAAGATTATGCTTGGTTTGATTTTAACTCCACAATGTACAGTTCTCTTTTCAGGTCTGTCTGTATTTTAACTCCCACACCTGATTGTTATGGGATCCACCTACCATGTACCTTTCTTAGATAAAAGTTGTCTGCAGTTAAGCCTTTCTTAGTTTTTTCATTCAGGTATGGCGGGTCAATACTACAGGATATTGTTTCCAAAAAATCACATTAAATGTGAAACCATACAAGAATAATAAGAGAGGTCTTTGGGGGTATGTATATATAAATATATATAGGCCTAAAAAAAATCCAGTTTTTGACTTAAAGTGAAAAAGAACTAATTTCCTGAAATCTGTGATGTTCTGTTATCTCACCAGTCCTGTTCATTTCCAAGAACAGATATTAGATATCGTTTGATGTGATAATGTCTTATGTTTATAAGTCTGATATGAATCATCTTCAAGAAAAGCTGTGGCACCAAATTGACTGCGCCCTGTACATGATCTGGCATACAAATAAGTCTGCTGTCATAAATTTGAATTATGTCACAGGAAATACCAAATTTACCCACTTACCCACTAGTAAAACCAAAATACTTATCTGGATTATTTGCCCTGAAGTGATTGAGGCATGAGAAGTTTTAACTATGTGTTTCATCCTGGACCTGCTCTACCAAGAAAAGCTAGCAGGCAAGAAAAGGCACTTTCTGAGGAGCTACATTCTTAAGAAGCTTTAGGGCAATGAAGTTAGAAACACTTTTTGTCTCATGTAGAAGTTAAGCAATGCTTGTCCCTGTGTGTGCATCAACTATCACACTTAGGGTTCAACTGATGGGTGATTAACACCTATTTCTAGGACCAAACAGGCAGTGAAAATGCTGGAAAGCCATTTGAAACCGTGCAGACATCAGAATAGGTGTCAAAGAAAGGTTTCACATTTTATTTGCTAGCAGCAGGTGCCTTCAAAACAGGGTCAGAAAGATTTAAAAGGCAGCTTTTTGTTACAACACTGTTTGTCAAATGAAGTTTTCAACAGATTTTTATTAATAAGGGGTTGGTTATGAGATTATACTGCAGCAAGCTGAGTGCTGTACTCCATGTGAGAATGACTTTTAAAAGAAGGTGAGGGGAAAAAAAGGCTGATAGGGAGCTCCTGAATGCAGCAGCCAAAGAAAAGCAAGGCTGTCCCTGGCAGAGGGAGGTGAGGTCCAGTGAGGGCAGCAGGCACACTCAGACGTGTATCTACTTCTCCAGACACAGAGATCAGCACAGGCACAGCAGCCTCATGCTGTTCACCTCCCTGGCACACCAGGAGGAGGGTCCGTTCACAGAATGTGCACATGTGTGGGGGAAATCCCTGCAGCAGCTCTCCAGCCCAGACACTTGGTCTGCACAGAATCTGTCCATGGGTCCCAGCTGCCCCAGCTGCTGGCACAGGGGCACAGAAGCCTGGGTTAGAGCCCTCTTGCACACACCAACACACGGGTCTCAGTCAGCCCCAGACAGCACCATGTCTCCAGGAGTGGCTCTGGACCTCCTGGTCCTCATGTAGCCAACTCCTCTGGCACTCTCACACACAGTGGCACACATATCTTATGTCTGCTTTGGAATCTGGCTCTCAGGACAGTTATTCAATTTGCTGGCTAGACCAGTTTGATATCTGCTGGCTATCAAATGCTGTACACTCTCACTCAGTGTGACTGCTGGCACCACAGTCATGTGGTTGATTTGACCATGGCCCAGCTCCAGCCACTGTCATGCAGACCTCCCAACACACATGCACACAGCAGACAGTCCCCTCACAAGGGAAAATAGTTAGAAATTAATGATAAGGTAGGACAGAATGAGGTGGTCAAGAGCAGGGGATGCCCAGAAAAGCCCAATGACCATCAGCCTTTTTACAACCAGCCATGACTCTCTTTTCCCAGACCTCCCAGACCTATTTCTTCCTCCCCAACCATCCTTTATCCCTCTCCTTACCTCCCCTAAACTTCCCATAGTACATTTTGTGTGATCCCAAAATACTCTTCCCCTGGCTCCTGTAAGACATCCCATACCCCTAGGCAGTGTCCCCCTCAGCCTCAGAGTGGTCTGGGGAGCAGCCATCATCAGTGTTGGGTGTCATCCCTGGCACATGGGGCTGAAGGCACTGCTGAGACAGCCCTGGGAGAGACCACATCCTTTTCCCTGACTGGGTTATGGGGGTCTCCTGCCTGCCATCATGTCCCTGGGCCCCTTTGTGCCTGAAGAGATGTGGTTTTTATCACATAACCTAGAAAAGGAGTCCTGTCAGACTTGGATCTGTTCATGCAGCTTTGTGGCTGAGACACGAGGGGACCCCTGTTAGTTATTCCTAGGAACTGAGGGCAAACACTCACCTAGCAAGACTATGCCAAGTCCCTGAATTCAGCCTTTACAAAGCAACTGGAATATTACTGTCAAAATATTCACCAGTTCAGACTGAATCTTGTCTCTGTCATTGTGAACACAATGAGGAATCAAATATACCACAAGAGACCTGAGGCAAAAATCTCCAAGGCCATGTTTTCAGCACAAGGAATCCCACAAATTAGAGCAAAACACACAGCAATATGACATGTGATCCTTGAAAATAAGTACAAGGGTCTCCATGGTTTATATCTCTGTGCCCGAGTTTGCATTACCATTCAAGTGTGCAAAACTTGGGTAAATACAAAAGGCATCAGAGTTGCTCAGTCAGGGCAATTACTCCTATAGCAAAAAGCAAGATTGCAGCAGCAGATTACCAAACTACTCTTTTGCCTGAAAGCAGAAGGGATTTCACAAGTTTTGGTAGATATCTGTAGGTCACTGTTGCAAAGACCAGCAAAATCAGATTAAAACATTGGGAATCAAGAAAATCTCGCTGCTCTAAAGTCTAAATAGCTCAACCACATTAGCCATTGTAGCTGGTTCCCAAAATATCCCTCTGCTGCCTCGGCCACAGAGATGGTCATAACTCTTGGCTCCTCCCTGGCAAGCATCACATGTATCAGATATAACATGCCTCCAGCCTCCCACTCCATGTCCTTAACGTGGAGGCAAAAGCAGTAAATAGTTTAGGCTGCTTTTCTCAGGCTGTTTGCAAATGAAGACAAAGGCACTGCCTGTTGGTGTCCAGTGGCCCTTCTGCATCTCCCTGCAATGGCATCCATGGACAGTCGTTCCCAGAGAGCTCTGCTGGGTCACACTGGTCTGGGTCGTAGAGACCTTGCAAGTATTTGAAATTCCCCTGCATGACAACATCCACTGCTAGTTAATAATAAACCTTCTATACTTTTTGAAAGAGAAAAAGGTGGAGGGAGGAGTACCTTCAGGAGGCTCTGATGGTTGGAGCCACGTGTGTGACACACCTGAGCCTTTGCTATACACTAATACTCAGACTGTGGAAAATGTGAGGCTACTGCATCCTGCAGAACCTCTCTTCCCCACATCCTTACCCTCTAACAGGCTCCTCAGTTGTCCAAACAGCATGTGACATGCCTTGGCACCTCCACAGCCTCTGTCCCCATGGTTGCACCCCATGGATGACCAGGGACAACTTTCTGGGGGTGGTGCACACCCAGGTATTGCTGCAGAGTGGGAAGACAGCCAAGGCACACACCTAGGAGGAGCTGAATCACAGAGAGAGAGAGAGACTCCTTGGCTCCAAGTTGCTGCTGAACAACACATGTTGTGACCTTAACCACCTTTCAAAATGGTCCGCAGCCCTTTTACACTATAACAGCCTTCCATTGGTTTTTCCATGAGTTCACCTACAAATCAGTCACAGTGACAGCAGTGGAGAAAAGCTCTCGGTTACTTTGGCCAGTGAGATACATCAGAAGGAAAATTAATATTCCTTCTGTATCCTCTATTTATGAAGCAACTTTACCATTTTCATAGAGCCTCCTGAGGAAGAAGAGATTCCTCCAAATGACAATGGAGGAAAAAGGAAGGGATAAAGCTGGATGGTTTTCTCCAGGAAACATATAGTTTCAATAAAATTCTTACACAAAATATTTCAGTATCATTAGTGCTGGGAAAAAAAGAAAATCTTCTGTTTTCAAAGTAACTCCAGTTCTGTTGTTCTGGGGGGGTTTCATGTAAATTGTTTTAAAAGACTGCTGCTGTTGTGAATTCATCTTTCTGGCTGCTCTGGGAGATATCAGCTTGGGGCCACCAGAGTAGCTCCTCTGTTTGCAGTGCATTACTCTCCATCTTGCTAAAGGATTTTCCATTATTGTAAGGTACATTTGTGTTACAGTTAAAGCATTTCTACCCTGAGGTAGTGTCAGAATGGCACTGCCCACAAATGCAGCCATGACACAGCAATGGTCTTGTTAAATGCTGAATAAAAGTTGTTAATATGCTAGAGTGCTGCCCAGGGAAGGGGGAAGAGCTGCACCATCTTGTACCCACTGTGCAGTGCACTGTCAGCAAACTCTCTCCTTGCTGTACTGCTCAGCTCTGCCTCTGCGTGCCCTGAAAATCTTTTAGCCAAGAGGTGTAAAAAGGTTCTTCTGATTTAGACTCAGTATGATCTTTTGTTTTCAATGGCCAAATGTTCCAGGAGCATTTTCTTAGAGCATCTAGAGGTATTTTTTAAAGGTAACATCCAGGACAATATTTTTAGGTTCCCCGGTAGTTAAAATACTAGAGAGTACATCCCAAAGTGAGTCCACTCATGAAACACACATGAAAAAAAGTGCAGTAATAACCCAAGAAGCTGTGCAAGAAACTTTTCATGCCTGTATACCTCCTCTTTGAGCAGGGGAGCTGAAGTGGTCACGAGCTTTACAATTTCACAGATCCCTCAGATCCACAAGGAAGGGTATAAGAGCTCCTGGGATAGTTTTCTTTCTCAATTGTTGCTTCTTTCTCAAAAATGTATGTCCAGCTTTATTAGTGATTAGTAATCACATCTAAGTCACTACAGAAGGTTGACAACTGCACTCCTGCATTTCCAGTCCCTTATGCTGACATCAAAAACAAGGACTTCAGTCACGTGCTCTAGAGAGGCACAGACACCATGAGCCACTGACCAGAGGTAAGGTCTTCTGGATCTGTGAAGTGGAAGAAACAGCGGTGAATAGGAGCACAGGAAAGCCCCAGGGAGAACTGGCACTCTGCTGCTGACACACAGAAAGACACTGCACCTGCCTCAGGGAACCTCTGGCCTCAGAGAGCAGCAGTGCTACACTTCAGCTGCCAGAAAGCAGAGAGAAAGTAAATGCAAAGTCTGCCGTTTGCAAAGCCATTGATAAACACTGTCTTTCTGCATAAGAGTAAATCACAGGCAGTTTAAAATTCTGTACTGCAAGAGATGCAAGAGGGTTTTCACAGCCTCATTCAGTGACTCTCTTCCCTCTCTCCCAGCAGTTTCTGTATTTACACTATGCTTTATGTTCTTGCTAAGAATTCCCTGCTAGCCACCTTAGCTTACAAAGTACTGAATTAAACAGATCAGAGGTTTGATTGACTGTGGCTGTTCTTATGATGCCTTCTCACCCAGTTTGTGTCATTTGCTCAAAAGTGATACAGGGGTCACCTCCCCCTGGCTCTTGCACTTGACACATTGTCTGCCCCTTGCTAAGTGGTATTAACTGGCCTGTTGGTATTGCAGAACTTTGCACTCACATTTTCACAGAGCAGAACAAAAAAAAATAGAGCAAAGTCTTGTGAACTCAAGATGACAATTCCTATAAAATCCCTGACACCTCTCAGAAAGCACAGTAGTATTTCCTGACACTCAGAGACTCATGACAATGGCATTAAACTAAATATTTTAACATTACCTCTATTTAATTTGTTTTTCACAGTTTTTCTGCTACACTACCCATGGCGATGCATCCATTTGGTGATGAATCCCCAGCACAAGATTAGCATGTTTCCTGTAGTTTTAAGACTACTCTGAGCTGGCAAAACACACGTCCAAAAGTACCTTTTGGGGAGATGGACTGAAATGCAGAGGCCCATTTCTTTGGATTCATTCATCTAGAATGACGTCTCCCTGCAGACCATCACACTGACTGCAGCCTTACCTCGCCTGAAGCCTTGGGGGAAAGATGCACAAAAATCCCTCCGACATCCAGATGGTGCATTGAGAGGCTGGAGTGAAGAGCAGCTCCGGAGTTCCCTGCCTGCGCGGAAGCAGCCAGAGCCACTTCCAAAAGCTACACAAAAGAGCCTCTGTCTCTGCTGATGAGAGATCCTTTTGAAGCTTAGGAGTCGTGACTGGCAGCATTTCATATCTGGCCATCTTTAGGTTTGGAGCCATGAAGAATGGGAAAGAAGAAAAAGATGGGAAAGGAGAGAGCAGGGGAGAAAAAAGGTAGGATCAGCTCAGAACTGCTCTGGCTGAGAGCCTGTCACAGCAACATACATTCTGCATTACCTCATGTAAGATATTTTTTGCTTTCAGGCTTTCTTATCAACATGGAAATGTCCAGTTTATTTTTGACCTTTTCAGCAGAAAGTGGGCAATTTCTCTCAGCTAAGAAGACATGCTATAATTCGCTATTAAGAAACACAAAACTTCCTCAATGTAAAAGTACATTGTAAAACATAATAAGCCTAAACCAAGAGCATGCAGTTTCATTTTAAAAAATGCATGCACTCCTGCTTTCTGTACGAGATTATAGGGAATTCTATACACAAACAAATTCCACTTACATGCAAATAAACTGATTCTGTTTGACTATGAATATTGCCATGTTTAAGAAACTCTAATTCACTTCTTAGCTCCTATTATGGCATGGTTACAAAATATTTTTACCTTTCTATGTCTTGCTTTTTTTCACTTGTAAACCACACTATTTTCTCGTTGAAAATAATAAAAATACTGTAGCTGATTCTTGTACAGCAGTAAGCATTTGTTCTTTAAAGATGAAAAACATTCTAGAAGTTGAACTTCCAATGTTAACAGTTCGGTTCCCTTAAGATGTTTTTCTCCACGACTCTTAACTTCATCTTTCCCTGATACAGAGAAGAGAAAAAAATCTTGTTTATGTCTCTGATCAACTGTTCTTCTGGGTGTTTTGGTTATTCTACCTTATTCAATTAAGTGCCATTTGCTGTGGCTTCAGTGGCACAAAATGACTAAAAAAATAAATTAAGCCTCTGTTTTCATGTCTTTGAATACAGAAATAATCAACAGTTCATTATCTTTTTTATTGTTATTTTCTCTTCCTCTCTTTAAAATGCATAACCTAGTTCTTATGAGCAAAGAATCTTATTATTATGTATTTCAGAGGGAAAGTAAGTGCTAAGGATTTGATTGGTTTTAAAAGGATTCAAGAAAATACTCTCCACATCTAAAATAGGATGGGCTGTGATTCACCCAGGCCAAAGCAAGAATGGTAGAGAAAGAAATAAACCTCAAGAATTTGTAATTCTGTCACAAGGTTTGAAACTTTTAATCTTGCTTTTTGGAAAGCATCAAGCTGTCCGTTTCTTCCAAGTACGCTTTCCAGTGCTCTCAACACCTGCACTTTTGTCATAAACTCGTGGGACTTAAAAGTTCTATTCATTACTTTGCTGTTATGGGCTCTCTTGTGAAGAGCTGGGGACAGGGTCTGCCTGGCCATCGTATCTGATCTGCATGCAGCTCAAAGGTGATGATATATGACCAGCCACAAAGCCCTGCTGCGGGCCTGCTGTGCTTAAATACCCAAGCAATGTGCCCATGCAGGGCTCAGCTGCCCTCCACCTCATCCACGTCCCACCAGAGAGGTCACTGCCACACTCCTCTGCCTATCCACCACCTTTCTTGGAGCTACCTGTCCACTCCATCCTCCAGACAGCTGGTGCTGGCCTGGCTTTGGAAAAAAAAATGGGTGTAAGGAAGGTTGGTTATTCCTTGATTAGTGCTTTCATTTCACTCTAATACATGAACACCTCAAAACAAAGGGGGAAAAAAGAGAGAAAGATATTTCAGCAATTTCCTCTTCCTCCTGCAGTTCAACACAGCAAAGTGAAATAAAGCCACCTAGTGATTAATCTAATGGGTGAGGATATAGGGATTTTTATTTTACACACTTAAGTAGGTAACAATGAATGCTGACATTTTTCTTTGAGGTCTAAAATCTGCTCTTAAATAGTTAGGAGTAGCTGGGTGAAAGTCTGCGTTGTGGGAGAGGCATAGGAGGCTGAATTACCACCCCTCCTAGCCTCAGGGAAAAAGAAATAATAAAATATTTAAAGCCTATGAATATAATTTATTTGTGACTTGCCTACAACTATTGTGCTCACTGATTTCACTTAATCTGCGCTGGCAGAGTACGTCAGCCTGGCAGAAGTGCTGCTGCATTACAGTGCACTGACTCCATTAAAACACTGCACAGCAGCTAAACTGGGGCAACCCTGCGCTTCTGAAATCCTCAGCTGGCCCCCACAACCCAGGAGAGAAGTCAGCCCCAGCAGAGGGAACGTGTAGGGAGGCTGCCCTCCACTGCACACCTGCGGGAGACTCCGTTTGTCAAAAGGAATCCCCAGCGATTCCTCCTGCAAAGGGACTGGCTCTTACCCTCCTGGGGATATTTTGCCCCTAGGAACAGCATCTCTTGCCCCCAGCAGAGCCACTCTGGCTGCACTTCGGGTGTGCTCACATGAACAGAACTTCTGGGTGATTACAGTGATCAGGCGAGTGAACAGGCAAAACACAGCAGCCATTGAAAGAAGACTTTACAGGCTTCAAACACACCCACTACTTCTGCCACAATTCACTTGATGAGGACAGAGAGCCGTGACTGAAATCCAGCTCATCAACACCAAGTCAAATATTTGCCATCTTTCCAGGTAGATCCCACGCGTTGTCCCATCTGGCGCCAGCCAGACTTCTTGATATTACCTGATGAGACATCATAAAAACCCAGCAGCAGCAATTATCTCATATGCAAACAGGTACTTATTAACATCTGCTTATTGTGTGTGACATAGTGCAGCATGTCCTGTATCCTTTCTTAAATCAGCACACACAGGCACTGAGAGCTTTTGTTGTATTTATATCATTACAGTGGATAGCCAGGAACATTAGGACACTTATCACCAGCTGATTGCATCCCACCCGGGAACCTCTCCTGGGAACTCAAGGTGGGTGGCTCACCCCTCCTCTTCCGCTGAGACTTTACTCTTCATTCTCATGAGTATTTGATATTCACATCATCATTACAAGGGTTTGGGTTTTTTTTTCTTTTTTTGTTGTTTTTACAAGGAGTGCTCTTTTTTATGCCTGGAGTCCTGTGGTGTACTTGCCAGACTCTGTTACTCTGAATGGTGAGACAGGAATTTCACCAAGACAGTTACAGCTCCCAGTTTCTGATGAAAGTTTGGAAGGCAAAGATAATTCATGTCACTTAAACAGCTCAGGACCTTTTTCTTGGACTTGCAACATTCATAAAAGAGGTATTGCTTTCTCTCATCTATCCTGTATCAAAACACAGCCCAGCTTTTATATGGCCATTTCAGTCAGAGCACTTTACATTGAAGGAATTAATAATCCTTTTTTGAGGTGGGAAGCTCAGCTCAGAAAAGTCAAGTGACGTGCCCAGGATGGCCAAGCTGGTGTGACACATACAGCAGAGAAACACAGATCTAAGCACACAGGAGCTTTCCTCTGCAGCACAGCAGAGCTGCAACAGGGTCCCACACCTGAAGGGCTCCTTCAGGATCCTCCACAGAATAAATAAATACAATTTCCCACTAACACTCCAGGCATTTCCTGCTATTAAGCTGTTCTTTGGTTAGCATAGCAATGTCAAGAGATCAGTTTTTAAAATTTTAGCACCTAGAGGCACAATTAGGCTCAAAAAGATGTTGCCCAGACCCTCAGAGGAAAATAACACTCACAGCTTGCTTTCTCCTGGCTTTCCCAACTGCCTAGATAAAAGTTACATCCTTAGCAGATGTCACCCAAGTCAAAAAAGGTTATTCTTTACTATAAATTCACATTACTCCTAGCATATGGGATTAAGAGCTGTGATAAAGAGCTTTGTGTCTGGCTGAGAGAAGCATATTTTTTTGTCTGATCTCAGCAACAGCTGACTTCTCTAGGCCTCTCTCTTTTTCATCCAAGCACCTAATTGTCTCGGGAAAAATGACCTGTTACCAACTTAAACAAAACAACTGCTGTCCAGAACAGACCAATAAAACAGAATTTATATGAGGAGCTGTGGGTTTATTGGCTATTGGTTTAAGCTGTTTGTCCTGTTTTAGGACAGTATGATTTTTATTAGGTTTGTTCCCCCTGTTGAAATGACTATTAGCTCCATTGTCATAAATAAGGAACTGCATTGTTTAATGTGGCCATTAAAGAGGAGGTTTATAGATCACATGATCACAAGGGTTCACTCGGGTCTCATAGCAATTAGTAGAAATGGATGTATAGCAGCAGTTCACAACATGCTCTTGTTTGACCTTTTTGCCCTACATTTTCGACCACTTTGAGACGTTTTATGTAACTTCTCTAAAAACTGACCTTCATTGCCCTCTGCTGGCTGCACCATTTTCTCATCGCACAGTTTGGCTCACGGTGCCAAAGACAGGATGCGCAGTGGTTTAACCCCAGAGAGTAACTCAGTTCCATGCAGCCACTCACTCAGCCCTCGGGTGGAAACCTGCTGGGGTGGGCAGAAGAATAAAAAAAAAAAAAAAAAGAAGCAAAAACTCGGGGGTTGAGATAAGTCCAGTTTAATGACTGAAATAAAGATAATAAAATAATAAAAACAACATTGGTAATGATAATTACAGTGATTGATAATGATAACAATAATGATAATGATAATGATTATAATGATGATAATGATAATGATAATAATAATGATAATGATAATGCAGGAGAGGGGGAGAAATGCAACCCAATTACTGCACAAGACAATTGCTCACCACCCACTGACAGATGCACAGCCTGTCCCCAAGCAGCAATCAGCTCCTCCCAGTCAATTTTTCCCCGTTTATATACTGGGCATGACATTCCATAGCATGAACATCCCTTTTAACCAGTTCAAGCCTGGATATGCTTCTTCCCAACTTCTTGTACATCCCAGAGCAGGGAAACCTCAAAGTCCTTGGCAGAGGGTAAGCTCTAATTGGCAACAACTCTAACAATAGTGTGTTACCAACATTTTTCTCATACTGAACCCAAAGAGAGCTGTGCCATCTACTAAGGAGAAAATTAACTCTGTCCCAGCTGAAATCAGGGCAGATGTAGCTGGACAAGATACAGGGCACCTGAAGAAGGAGGCTTCTAGATGTAGGAGCTGTCTCAGGGACTGCAAGAAGCAAAGCTATGATCCAGCTTTGCTGTCTACAGCAGCCACAGTACTGAGCTCAATGCATAGTTACCTGTAGCTATAATACAGCAAGCACCTTACCACTTAGGGCAGAGACATTTTCTTAGGAACAACCAGTGAATATTTTTACAACAAAATTAAGTTCTACATGAAATTGTGTTACTTCAAACCCGTATAATAGAACCTTCTCTGATAACCCAGCAAAAAGGCAGTCACTGTACTTCACCAATAAATCTTAAAAACCTTTCTTAATGCCTGCATTTGAAACTACTTTGTTTCAGAATCACTGTAAAAATAGTAAATTTCTGCAATATTAGAATATGTCTCTTGGTGTTTCAAAGAAACTGGTCAGGAAACTCTGCAGAATGCTAGCCAGCCCTAGGTTTCTGGTAGGTATTTTGTCTCATGTCAACATTGAATGGTATTTGTGGGTAATATGGTTATTTATGTGAAAGGTAGTTATGGGGACAATCCAGACTCTCACAGATGCATTTTCATGAATCCAGGGAATTTGATAATTGGACATTTGGTTGACAGAGAGAGCTGAGGGGCCAGAGTTGTAGTGAGCACTGAACAGAGCTCATCTCCGCCTCAGCAGTAAAGCACATTATGTGCACCGGGGCAGCAGGGACCTTTACTTCCATTGTGGTTGCCTTTACTACACATATTTATTGAGTAAGTGCATCTTTGTTGTGCCCCCTTTCATGAGCAGCTAATTCACTAAACACTGAATAAACTCTTCCTTCATACAATCTCCATGTGCTTAGCAGGTGGTGATCACATATGCTGTAGGAAGCTGGCTTTGAAAGAGTGATGAAAATCCACATTCTCACAGAGATAATGTAGCTCATGACTCTCTTGCTCTTTTATTTATTTAAGCTATATCCTTTTCTTTGAAAATAGTTCTAAGATGTTTTTACCAAGCAAATGATGGCATATCTGGTAGAGCACCATGTAACCATTTTTTCATGAAGCAGGATGATCATATTACAGAAGTTGAACTCTACAGGTGCTTTATATAGGGAAAAGATTTTAAATGAGGAGAACAGGACATTCCGGGGACCTTGAATTTTCAGCACTTAAAAAAATACCACAGTCTAGTAGACACAGCCAACTGTGAAACTGAGCTGTATTTTTTATATGAGAAAGAAAGGATTACCTTAAATAATAACAATAATAAAGAAAGAAAGAGGGGACAAAAAAGAAAGTTATATGAGTCATGTCTTGGAATGGAGAAGTGGGTACTTCTCTTGTTCTGCCTGAGTTCCCCTTCAAAATTAACAGTGACAGTAACTTGTGTTTTTCTTTGAAATTGTTTGAAGACATACTGGTCTGCACCCATTTTCCCACAGTTCATCAGTGGATTTTACCAATGCTGTCTATAAATTTTAAACTAGTTCCTAGAAACTCTCAAGACTCTGCTGAATCTTCCAGGTAAGAGAAGATTTTCACACGAGTTTCTTGTGCACAAGAAAGTAAGAAAAGTCCCTTTGTGTAGCTGTCATAGGGTCTTTTAATGCCAGTAACACCATTTCTTTAAAGGAGAGAGAGAGAGGAAGAGATTGCTATTCTGTTAAGTCCACTTTTCAGTAACAAGTTTACACAGCTCCCTGGTTCCTGTCCCTTATTTATCATCACTGAGACTTAGACTATTCTCAACCTGTTAGAGGGTATTATGCCATATGAAAAAAGACAGGCTTTTTGTTGGAGCAATAGATGAGACATAAATTACAGTTTACAGAGAAGATGCTCAGCCTGCAAGGACCTTCCAGGCTTCCCAAAGTCTCTTCTGGAGACCTTGGGAATAACTTCCTGGAGAATAATGAAAATCTCTGTTGGCTTCCCAACGTGAGGTACAAAACAAAGTCGCAAGCTTAAACCTTCATTCATCTGATTCCCTCTGGTCTAATTTGGCTGTTAAATCTACACATCTTGCAGGAGAAAACAGCTGTACTAAAGCTGTACTGAGAGCTTCATGTACCTAGGAATGTGAAAAATTCTCTGCTCTAGCTCAACAGATTCTTAGGTTTATCTGCCTGAGGGTGAGTCAGAAGCGAACAGCACAGTGTGGGTAGAGGAAGTCTCCTCAAAATGAGGTAACACTGAAAGTGGCTACAGTCAAATTCTTCAGTATCACGATGGTTTCCCACCTATGAGTCATCTGTCTGTCTTGCCCTAACCACGTACCTGCTTCACAGAGTCCCAGAAGGGAACACTTCCCGTCACACACCTCCTGGGTTTGAAAATAAACAGGCAACGTGACCTAGTGCTTCATACCCAGGACACCTTAACCTTAAGAAATCATATCATCAAAATTCTGTGCTCCTGGAGATTGCTATGAAAGGCATGTTAGAAAGCTAAACAGCTCTCCAGTTATGTGAAATTTTGTCTTTACATATTCAGGATTCTGAACACTCACTGGAGTTAAATGCCAAAACTGAAGTAAGATGCATTAGGGACTTTTTTTAAGAAAACTGGAACATCTTGAAGAGTTGAAAGTAAAGCATTTACACTCCCAGGAGATAAGACAGAGAGACCATAAATTCTTCCCTGTCATTAGAACTGAACATTAGAATATCTGTCCTGTTCAAGAAAACCCGCGGAAATGGGAAATGTCATTTATGAATAATTATCCCTTATTCTTGGCTCTTACTCACTTTACCAAGCCATCTGTAAAAACGGCCCCACCCCCATCAGAGCAAAGGCAAAAGACAATTTATTTCTGACAAGATGACAAAATGTCAGGAGGGGTCCTCAGCAGGATCCCAGGAAACTGATTAAAAAGAAGACAGACTTCTTTTTAAAATGGTATGAAATCTGATTTTCTAGTGGTATCCCATGGCTTTTTCCTATTTCCCATTAGTCTGGAATGGAAAATGTTCAAAGGATCTTGCCGTGAATACGCTTCCTATAGAATAATGAAAATCCCTTCTTCCATCTTGAAAGAAACACAAGCCTGCTATACATTAAAACAGCAGACAACCAATGAAGTTTCCATGTGAGTTCTGGAAAAGGGAAGTGTAAACTCATCTCTCCTTTGTCCCTTTTGATGTCATACATACATTCATGAAAGAAATGCAGAAACAAACTGAGTGGAGGATAAAGAGTCTGAGGAAAAGTTTCTGAAAGTTCTGGCTTCCCTTTAACAAACACCAATTCGACAACACATCATTAGTTCATAAGAGACCCCATCCAAAATCAGTGAAATCAGTGGGAAAGCTCCCAGCTGGCTTCAGCAGGCTCTGAGTCAACAAAAGTCCAATTACAAATGCTTTTTTTTTTCCCAGTGAAATCACTTTTTTAATGAAAAATTGCTTTTTAATGAAAAAATTGCTTTTTAACAACAGTGAAATTCTATTGGGATCCCTAGTTTTCATTTATGCACTTTTCTTTTTTGCTGGAGCAGGCTAGAAATAAATGTATTTAATCTCACCCTTCCCCCAAACTTTTTAATTTCACTTCTTTTTTTTTTTTTTATTGGAAAACAAATGCAAGAAATTACACGAAGCATAGGTAGATTCAGGAAAGTAATACAGTGGTTAGATCAGAAAGCTTGCCCACCCGGAAAGCTGGATATCTTCCAGAAATAGGGAACAAATGATCCCAGAGGTAGCAAGCTTACCCAGTTCTCTTACTTTCTCTGTTGTCCCAGCAAATAACTTCTGTCTTCATTGCTTTTTTGATGTTGCAGACAAGTTGATCACAGAAATGCAGAAATTATATACTACATGGAGTCTAAAGAAACTAAGAGAGACAAAATATGTTGGCAGGATTGCTAGAGCTCCAACAAATACTACATTTGAGCAGAAGGAGAAAGCATCAGCTGCTGCTTGCTCAGCTACACATATACAAGGGCCACACATGGTCAGCCACAACAGCCTGAAGAATTCCCCTTCATCATTCTTCCCCTTTCTGTGCATTCAGTTTTGTGAAAAACATTGAAATACTGGAAGATCACCTTGCTGAGCTTCTCTGTCATTTTCTTCCTCAGTGGAAGGCACCACATACACAAAACTGACTCATCTTCAACAAGTGAAACACACCCACAGTAATGTTAAACTCCTGGTTTCCTGAATGTGTTCAGACAGGTTCAGTGGTGAGAATCATCTATGTGCACTTAGACATGCTCTTATTTAGAAGGAGAGGATTGCCAATGGAGTTTCATTTGGTGTCCACATGGAGCACCCAATTCCAAAGTTAGTGGATATATTCCAAAGGAACAGCAGCCTGTGGACAGGCCACACAGAAGCTGATTTATCTGAAGGACTGCAGCCCACAGAAAGGACCAATGCCACAGCAATGAGAAAATTGGAAGGAGTAAGGAGCAGCAGAAAGGGGAGCAGCAGAGAGGAACTCTTCTGGACTGTCCTCAAACTCCCATTGCCCATCCTCCCTGCTCTGCTTGGGGTGAAGAGGAGATATAGGAGTTAGAAATTAAGGCATGAACTGAGTCTGGGAAAAAGGTAGGGGACAAGTAGCAGAGATAGTATTGCTTTATTTTTGTTTTGCTTTTCATTATATAAATATAGTATCATTGGGAATAAATTAATTTTTTCCAAGTAAGATCTGTTTTGCCTGGGATATTAGCTGGAAGTGATACACCCATCTTTATGTCAACCAACAAGTTTTTAGTTCTATTTTCTCTCCCTGTGCTGTTGAGAAGAGGAAGTGAGTGACCAGCAGTGAGTGAGAAGGTGTCTGTCTGCTGGCCATGGTCAACCCACCACAACTGAACATCTTTCTCTTGCTACTGGCTGTCAGTTGCCCTGCATGGCTGTCTCAAAGCTCCAGCTAAAACATGCATTCCTTTACTCGAGAGGTTTCATGCACAAATCTCTTCTCTGTCTTTGCCAGCCATAAAAGGTTAATAAGGTGTAAGCTAAAGCACTAAAAAGCCATCTAAAAAATGCATTAATGTCATTAGTTTTCACTCCTTTCCTTTCAACTCTTATAAAGTGTTGCACGTATTTCACACTATCTGACCATCCCCTAAAGAACAGCCTTCAGCCTTGTGTTCAGCATTACTGAAATCTGGAGCAATAGTGTCTTTTTTTTTCCCCTCCGCTCCAAATGTGTTTTAATTAGCAAAGTCTTCAAGCCTTGAGAAGAGATTTACTGCATGTCAGCACATGAATTCATGTTATTTGAGTCCATAACACTTTCTCTGTTACTTCATAGCCATAATTTACTACTTTCAAGCATCCTATTTGTTTTGCTAACTACTGATGCATATTGGCCAAACACATTTGCCGAGATCTCTGTTTAATGACAGGGTTCATGAACACAGCTGAGAGCTGGGAAGCTCTGGTGATCTGCAGCCTCTGAAGCATTACGCCCATAGAAATCAGGACAGGCCAATCCTCAACACTTTTATCACACTCAAAATGTCTCTCTTATGAGTTGTGTTTATTTTTAAACTTAGCTGAGTAGTTTTCACTGCAAAAGCAAAGACAGGAGTTAAAGCCTCACACCTTGACCACAGTAAACCAAGCTAGAACTGGCTACCTGGCAATCACTTTGGAAGGTCAGAAGTGACTATACTTAATGCCACCTTCACTGCCCCCTCACAAAGCTATGACCTGCATGAATTAGTCCATTCCCACTGCATAATCCCATAGGATTATGCAGACAAGGTGTATGCAGAAGTTCAAATAACTCTGTGTCACAAAACAAAACTCGCTATCCCCTGTACTGTTAGACACCATAAACAAATTATTCAGTGACATTCTTCCTTTTAATAATGAAGGACGGACCTATTGCATCCTTCATCTGTTTTTTCTCATGCTCCTTCCATCTTTCTCCTTTTCTGCACTGCTTCTCTAACAATCCTTTCTTTTGTGTGAGGGGAAATAGCTCTCCATCCAAACTGACATGGACTTCCTGAATGGCACAAGGTCTCTGTCACTTTTCAAGGTAAATTATGTTTCTGAGCTCAAGATCTTGAGACTGAATGGGTTGTACAGACAACATCCCAGTATGTACTGGAAATTTCTACATTTATTCAAAACTGTAGTGTTACTTTTCCTGAATACTGCCACGTCTTAAAAAAGATGCAAGATGATTATACTTTCTGTGCATAGAAAAGTATGTGAAAAAAATGTTTGTTTTCCATATGCAAGAACTCTACAGACTCTTTTTCTCTAAATGCCTTCAGAGTTCCATGACCACATGTGAAAATGTTTTCTGTCATCCCTACATGTTTCCTATAAAAATCCAGTATGCTACCATAAATGTCAAGAATGAGGCCATATAGTTTCAATTAGTTGTTTCAAGAAGATGCCTTTTCAATCACAACTTGGTACTTAAAGGGCAGCTGCTTGGGTCACATCACATGTCAAGAGGCAGACTCCATGATTATTGAAATTTTCTGTATGTGTAAGTCTCAGAAGGCAAGGAAAACCAGACTGCCTACATAAAAGAGCATTTCATTATGAGAATTACTTCAGATACATAGGCTGCCACTGAGAGGATGGAAATCTTGATAAGAATATCCCTGTGCTGGACAGTTTATTTTCATTCGATGTGTATCACTGTGACTAGAGCTCCATGGATCTGCAGTTATACCATGCCAATGTTCCCAGCAGAGACAAGGGAGGATTAATAGATGTGAGTTCTTCATGGTAAAAGACAGCACCTTGTAAATTCAGTGAAGTCTGAAGGACAAAGAATTTGGGTGAGGTTGTCTTCTGTGATTTAGCCAAGAACTTAAAGAAAATGAAAGGAGCAGGCCTCATAGATGGCCATGTACATGTACTTTTACTTTTCCAGTTTCTTCCCTTTCAGTCTAAAAAGCTCGTTCTTGGAGTGAGAAGGGTCTGGAAGGCATGTATCACATGAGAAGCCTGAGACACTGAGAAGTGATTTATAGTTAGGACATGTTGCTGAGGTACACCATATAAACCAAATCTGTCAGGCAGACATGGATTGGTATTACTTAACCTCTGTTAGGTCATTAATTGACATAACCTCCTGAAAAACTGGGGTAACACAGCCTGGCTGCAGAGCTTGCTGGTGAGGTGGCCACAAAGGAAGGAAGGCTCCTTTCCCACCCTATGGTCTCTAACAGAACTGAGAGAGTCCATGGATAAAGGCTCTCCTGCTTATTCAGAAGTATATTCTCTGTAGACCCACTGTGCACTTCAATCAGCTGAATAACCCCACAAGCAGAACTCTCCATTGCCTATTTTCAAAAACCTCTTCCCCACCCTGTCTAAATGTAAGGTGTTTCTGTGAAGCTGAAATCTGCCCCACAGGAGCAGGTACAGACCTCCTTATGTAGGTTCCCTTAAACTTGCTCATTTTTTCACAAAATGACCTAAACCAAGAGCAGTACCTGGCATCTTCCCCACCTGTGAAAGGACGTGGGAGAACTGACAGTAACCAATGGCATTAACAAGTCAACTCAAAATTTAAATCCTTTTATTTAGGATTTCCTTCTCTTGTAATATGAATTTTTTGTCACAACACTGACATAATACTGAAAAGGAACTCCTGTCTAGACATTTTTAGACATACCCGCACTTGATTTGTCGTTTAAAAAAAAAAAATTAGGGCACCTTGTGGTAAGTGCAGTTTGGCTGATACAGGTAGTGGTTTGTAAGACTTCTCTTGCTCATCCTGTTCTCTGAACCAAAGAAGAATGAAGCAAAGCTAGCTATAAAAAACTTCAAACAAGTTAATTTTTTTGTCGTAGGAAGTATACTTCTCTCTGGGGTGAGGCAAAACTGACTGCACATGGAACTTCCAGGCAGCACTCTTTCTCAGAGATTTCTGAAAAATACTTTGCCAGGTAATCTCCATCTCATTAATTCAAGAGATTGCTTTTCTCTTTGTCTTCTAATACCATTCCTTACTTGCATTGTATACTAGAAGCTCATCTTTTTATACAGTTTGTATTTAGACAATTGTTTTTACCACAGCCATTGCTACGAAAATACAAGCAATAATTCAGGATGAAGTTTTCACATGATGAGGGACAAATTAAATTAATTAAACATTTCACATAGAAATCTACTATTAAAGTTTATCTGTTACCATAAACAGTAATAGTGAAAATATTACTGCTGGTTTTTTCAGCTTTCCAGGAGTTTCCCTGAAACTGAACTACAACATAATGTGTCATAAAAACTCCCATAGGGTTTACATCTCTGTGTCAGAACTGTTCAGTAAAAGCTCTGATGGTCATAACAGCGAATGTGAAACAAAATTATAACTAGAACTGATAGACAGTATCATCATGATACACGTGTTATGAATGTATTCCAATGCATTTCCCAGGGGCGTAAACATACCAAAAATACTGTGACCATAACATATAAATGTATATTTCCAAAATAATTTATGGAAGTGATAGTTCAAAAGCAGTGGAAAATGCAGTTCCTGAGGCTCATCATGAGCATAATAAAAAAGTATCACCACAGAGTCACAGAAAGGATAGCTCCGGCAAACACGGGGGGAAATATTTAAGCCAATGTTACACAACAGAAGATATACCCACGGAAACTATAGAATAGTGGTTAGTTGGTAAAATGTGACATGAATATTGAAAGATTTAATCAATTCCTTGGAAAGCAAAATATCAAAGTCACAAGGACAGAGATTCAAGTATTTCCAGATGTTAGGGATCAGAAGCATGTGAAGCAAATGGTAAATATGATGCAATACCATAAAATAAATTAGGCAAGTCAATGAAATGAGGGATTACAAGAAATCTACACAGCTTTTTGGTTTTGCCTATTTTTTTTTAATTCATAGAAGTTGGTCATAAGTAACCTACCTTAGATCTTCACTTTTAAAGTAGAAAAGATGAAGCATTATCAAAATGTTCACACATTTTTAAGGTGTTCATAGAGAAGAAGCAGGAAAAATTTAATTTTGAAAGTGAAATTCTCAATCATTTCTTCACTGATGCAAAATATGGAAGAACAGTAAGCAGAGGAGGTAGACACCTTTCTTCAATGGTAATTGTCATGGAAGAGGTTCACATGTCGAAGTTCACAGCTATAAAAGATATTGGTCCATGTAGTAATCCTGT
The DNA here is from genome assembly GCA_013399225.1 of Rhipidura dahli. Taxonomy (NCBI): domain Eukaryota; kingdom Metazoa; phylum Chordata; class Aves; order Passeriformes; family Rhipiduridae; genus Rhipidura; species Rhipidura dahli. The sequence continues at coordinate 943,703 of VXAC01007212.1, forward strand.
CAGATTGAGAAAAAAAAAGAAAATATTGTCCCTTCTAGTCCTGCCCAGAGACAAAGGAAATGTGGAGCCTGATCTGCGCCTGTTGTGCAACTCACTGCACCACCCGTGTTCCCCTCAGCCCTCTGGCTTCTCCTGGTCTGGGTTATTCCTACAGTGTCATGTGATGGTGAACATGCCTGTACTACACATACTTCATCAATCACCACCTCACAGCCTCCTCCACAGCACAGGTGACCTCTCTGGTGCAGGATGAAACTCAGACTGAAAGAAAGAGGACAAGGGCAGAGACTGGGGAACAGGAGCCTTGTGCTGTGTGTTGGTCTTGTGGTATTTCAGGCATTCATGAGCTGGGAGTGTTGTGCATAAAATAATGTGGCAGCTGGGAAAGCACAAAGAACACTTGGAACATTTTTGCATTCCAGGCTTCTCTTGTGTGCATTTTGGATAGGCCTGGAGAGAATAACTTGAGTCAGGTTAACCTAAACCATCATTTTTAGAATTAATTACTGCACTTGGGGAAGAAATATCATTAATCATGCCTCCAGAATAAAGAAATTACAGAATCACAGTATAAACTAGGTTGGAAAAGACGTTTGAGATCTTTGAGTCCAGCCTGTGACCTAAGGTTGCCTTATTGGATAAACCATGGCACTGAGTGCCTCATCAAGTCTTTTTTTAATTACCTCCAGGGACAGTGACTCAACCACCTCCCTGGGCAGCCCATTCCAGTGCTGAACCACTCTTTCTGTGAAGAATTTTTTTCTAATATCTTGCCTAAACTTCCTCTGGTGCAGCTTGAGGCTGTATCCTCTTGTCCTGTTGCTGGCTGCCTGGGAGAAGAGGCCGACCTGGCTACAGCCTCCTTTCAGAGAGCTGTACAGAGCAATAAGGTCCCCCACGAGCCTCCTTTTCTCCAGGCTAAGTAGCCCCAGCTCCCTCAGCTGCTCTTCATGGGGCACTTCTGTTATTTCCACACTATTTAGCTACCGTGAGTTTGTTTTCTGAATTATTTAGGAGTCTCAGTGACAATCAGTTTATCAGCAGAGTACTGGCACTCTGGCAGTGAAGAACCACATAATCTGAAATTTGGCTGGGGTATTTGGTATTTTTGTTCTCTTCAAGATTCTCCACTATTTCTTCTGCTTTTTACCTTATGAAATAGTTTTGTCCAAATGTTCCCCTGTTTATTTTGCTTTATGTAATTTCTCAGTGGTTTTGAAAATAATCATTATTTGCTGTGTGTAATGATTAAGAAATAGATCGAGTTACATTATTGTCTTTATTTCACAGATGAATAAATAAAATTCAGACTCAAAGCTCACCAAAGATATTACGTGCAGTATTTTCATAAAAAGAGAAATCTAGAACCGAAGAACAGTAGACTGGATGAAAAAATGCCACAGAAGACCAGTATAGCTGCAAAAAAAAGGCTGACTGCATACTTGGGGTAGTCTGAGATGACTAGTTCTGCATAAAATTCCTTTTTTTCTTCATAATCCCTACGTTTATACATTTGCAATAGTGTTCCTCTCAGCACAGTTAGTTTACTAGTTTCAATTATGCCTGCTGAGGTGATTTTTTCCAGGTTTTTCTGTTCTTTGTCATGTTAAAAATACTTTTGAGATTCACCTCTGGGACAAATTTTGATAGATAGATATATATAGAGAGAGAAGGAGAGATTGATTTATTTATTCACAAACTCATTTTCCATATGTGAGACATGAGAATATCAAAGGTATTAAGAGTTGCTTACAGATTATGCCATAGACAAACAGAAAAACAGTTTGGTTCTTCCCATAACCAAGAACTTTTCATACCTTTAGGGCATGGTTGTGAAAAGAGAATGTTTATGGATGCAATGTTGCAGACTTGAGCTTTAAATCTTTAATTGTGAACTGCTAAATCAAACTGAGAGATTGCCTCTAGGTCCCTGCCTGGTTTTAATTGCATAGTTTTATTCTGTGGCTGTCCTGTTCTAACCATGTCTGCTTCTCCACTCTGAGCATTTCTGCTGGTTGTTTGAGTGGGGTGAGAAACTAGATATGTTTTGTTCTGAGTCTAATTGAATGTGGTTATATTTCTGGAGTTTCATGAAATCCAGAAACAAAAAAATCCAACCTCCTGAACCTGGGATGCACTAACCCACTGCAGTGGTGTAGTCTGGAGGCTGAGAAGATTTGATAGCAGCTTTGATGAAAAAGACTGGGGTCTTGCTTGACAATATGCTCTACGTCAGCCAGCAGAGTGCTCTGGCAAGAAGAAAGGACAACAGCACCCTGTACTAAGTATTAATAAGAATACTGCTACTGATTATTCCCCTCTACATGGCATTTATTAGACAGCACTTGCAAACCTGTATCCAGTTTTTACCACCAACTGCATGAAAGATGAAGATAAACCTTGCCAAGTGTATGTGGAAAAATGCTGCTGAGAGTCAGGAGCTGGAGCAGCTGACCCATAATGAACATCGAGAGGATTTGGGCTTGATTAGCCTGGAGAAGAGACATGTTAGGAAGGACCAAACAGAAATTATTGAGGGGCTGGAAGAAGGAAACAAGATTTTAACTGGGGCAAAAAAATGTAAACTGTAACAGGGAAGGTCCTATCTGGATTCAAGGACAAAAGAAAAAGAATCTCTGAAGATAATTAAACATTTAATTAGGTTACCTGAAGTCATTGAAACTCTTTCCTGGAAGATTTTCAAGACCCAATTGGACAAAACCCTGAACAATGTGGTCTGAATTCAGTGTTAAATCTGCCCTGAGCAGGAGGTTGGACTAAAGACCTCCCAAGGCCATTTCCAGCTTGGATGTTTCTCTATTTAAACACCACTAACAAATTTGGAGTAAGTTAGGAAACAGAAAACACATTTCTCTTTAAATAATTGAAGAAAACATTGATTTCTCCATTTTAAAAAGCTTGCTTTTAGAAAAGTCAAAATAGCATGACCTGACAGCCAAGAAAGAGAGTTTTAAAAAGATGGGAGGAAGATAAACTGGCAAGAAATTGCTAGGTTTTAGAACATCATCCTGATACCCAAATGCAATCTCAGAACTGTAGCTAACATGGCCCCTCTGAAATGTGTTCAGTGTAATAGAAGCACTAGCAGATTTTTGCTGTTGTTGTCATGACTCGTGCCTTTTGCTTCCTTTTTAATTTGGTGGATATTGTCAATCTAGGAGACCTCCCTTCAGTAAGAGCCCAGGGTCAGCTCTCTGCCCTTGAGGATAGGCTCATTCTGGCAGTTGGCTGCTTCAGAGGCTCCTCCACCCTGCTCTCCCTCTGCCATCCACAGCAGAAACATAGGGGGTAGATTTCCCTGCACAGCTTTAGTACAGATGCCCACTGTGCACACTTCCATGTCTGAGCTGGTCAACCTCCATGAAAGCACCTCATTATCAGTGGAAATACAAAATCTTGACATCTCTACAAACTTATTTTAGACTCCTGTGTAAGAAGGCACCTAATTACGGTGCTTTTGCCAGAAGGAATATCCCCATGACATTTGAGTGGTGCTTATACTGGAACAGGGGTTTTCATCCCACCTGGAATACAAAAGCATGGTCAGTTGTGCTGTGGCATCCACATAGAACTCTTATGCAGTCCATGGCTACCGGCAAGCTAAGTTACAATTAAATCTACATGCAAGAGAAGGGGAAAGTATTCATAAGCCACCAGCATTCCCTCACACATTCCAGGTCCCACTGATGATGGGCCCTGACCATTATCTCTGCAGTAACACCACACTGCAGACCTTGCTCAGCCTTTGTTCTACTTCATGCACTTTTGACAAACAACAGACATTCTTTTCAGCAAGTTTCCACTGATCTTTGCTATGTCATTTTTGTTGGATTTTCATGAGATAATTAGATATTGTAATTATTTTCTTTCCATTTTTTATTAATTTCTTTGAATTTGTCTTCCTTGAAACATGAGCAAATTAACTCAGTCATTGGCAGACACTCCTTTTCATTCCAGTCTCACCACTGAAATCTTAAAAATACAAGTGAAAACTGAGTAATTCTCTTTTTGTCTTCAGCCTCCAAGAAACTCAGCAGTGCGTAATTTGTATGCACCTCTCAAATGACAAATTATGAAAACATTTCTCAGTTTAAAAGTAAAAATGTCCCTCCATGTTTCTCCAATGGTCCCCCCGTAAACTTTTTTGAAAAGATTTTCTCTCATGTCCCTCATGTGTGTTCTTCCCCTAAGAAAATAGCCATAATTTAAAAAATGCTCTTTTGCAGAGTGTCAATAATACTTTTGGGCCAGCATTAGTATTGTTCTCATATATTATTTTGAATAACTGCAGTTAAAATAAGGATTTTACATCATGTAGGAAAATCATGACTGAAAAGGAATTTTAATTGGTTTTTATCTATAAAAACCATTAGGAAAGTTTCTGGATTAAAGTATAGGCATTCAAAAGTGGGGCTTTTGGAAGATACAAAATCACATTTCCAAAGGACAAGACTGCATGGCAGTGACAGCATGGCAGTGACAGCATGGCAAAAAGGAGAAAGTTAAATGTCCTTGCAGTGAAACTCTTTAGATTTTGCTCTTTTTTTGGAATGAAAGAAAAGTAGTGAAAATAGTCTCAAATACTTGGGTAAAGAAGACAAATACAAGACCTACATGCTTTCTAATGCTCTACAGTTCCCCACATATTTAGGGATCACATGCTTTTCCCAAACATATTTGATCTGTTTAGGCAACACTCCTTGCAGAATACAGAGGAATTTACAGTCAGACAGTCCAAGTCATCTCACTTTGCAGAAGAGGCCAAACTCCTCACTCTCTGCTATCGGTCTGAGAACAACGGGGATCCCCCAAGTGGGTGACTGAGAACAAGAGTCTGGCCTAGTCTGGCTTAGCCTAGACAGAGTATCTTCCTCCCTGGCCACATAAAGTTCAGAAATATGACTACCACTTCCCAACCTGAACACATTGGTCTCTCTGTGAGCTGTCTCCAATTTGCAGGATGCAAGTTGAGAGAGAAAGTTCACTCATTTCCTTTTCATCATGGAAATGCAACATGGTGGAAGCTGAGCAGAACCACAGGGTTGTTGCAACCCACACCCCACCACAAACCACGCTTCCTGACACATTGCACCAAAATCTTTTGGTCAAACACCAGTTACAACATTTTAAATGTATATGCAACAATAACATATTTCTCATTCGATCAAGGGAAAAAGATGAAGTCACTGGAATCTCTAACATCATCCTCTGTGCAGCATCACCACCATAAATAACAAAGAACTGTCAGGTTCCACCTGCCTACTGAGACACCTCACTAATTCAAGCAAATGTTTATCCTTTAGTCTGAAAAACAAAACCATATGTAGGAAGGTACCACAGCTGGAAGTTGTTATGCAGACCTTGTAAATGATTGTCAGGAGGATATCAGTTAAACAGGTGTATAGTGATGGCTAGGGCATCTAAGAGATTCATTAAGGCTAGCTTTGGTACCAGAAACACAGAATTTAGTGTTTCAGATATCTAGACCTTTGGGCTTCAAATCTGTTAAATTTGGTTTGTTTTGGGTTTGGGGCTTTTTCGAGGTCTAATATTATCTATTTTGATGTACATGTTAAAGAAGAATGCAGATATAATGAGATCTTCCAAAGATGTGACTGGAAAGATACCTAAAGAGACTAACATCAGCTGATGGGAGCCAATCTCCTAGGGTGTCTTTATCTGGTACCTCCCATCGGGATCCCATCTGGCTTCTCCAGATGGTGATTTAGACTAGACTTAATCCATATGTTTCCAGTCGTCACTGTTCCTCTCCAGTGCCTAAAGCAGTGGCTTTAGGGAGACCAACTGCTTTAGGCTAGGTATAGCCTGAGTGAGTACTCCCACAGAGGAAAATGCAAGATGTTCCAGTTTTCCCCACTGGCCTCAAGGCCAGCTCATCCAGATCTTATAAAGATTGTACAAGATGGAAAAGGCACTCATACAGGAAATTATTTTCACAAAGGCTAGTGGCAGATATTTCTGCTCAAAGTTTGAGCCTTAGCAACTGGAAAAAATTGTGGAAAAAAAATGTGGGTGTAATCATCATCAGTCATAGGATAGATCATATTAAGATTGATCATTATTATCCAGTATATTAAAAAAAAAAACCTGTAAGAGAGGCAAATATGACTCAAGGAGAAGACATATTTTCAGAGACAATAGTTGCACAGGCCCATGTGTAGGACCACATCTGTACCATAATGGTGCATCTCTATTCAGGAATTCTGAACTCCTGATAGAATAGATGCAGAAAAGGGCAACTAGATGAGGTGAACAAAGAAACTCAAAATCCTTTCTTTGTTCCATCCAAAAGTAAAAAGACCAAGCTGAGATATGATTTCCCTGCAGCTATACTTGAGAGTGGGAGAGACAGAGAGAGAGAGAGAGAGAGAGAAGCAGCATTTGGGGCAATGCTGGCAAAACAACCCTTGATCTGAAGTTGTCAATTTTAAGTTCAGGCTACTTAAATCAGAGTTTCTCCAAAAGAGTGAGTTTCAAAGGCAGGCTTGAGAAAGAAGAATGGCAAAATTCCTAAGTAATTTTAATGCACATATAAGCAGGATATTATGATGTGGCTGCCTCCAGGAGTGGAGGACAGTACTTGATGACTCAGTCCTGTGTTTCTGTCTGTCTCCCATTAATCCTTGGCTTTAAAAAAGCAACAGCAACAAAACACTGTAGCTAGAAGCTAATCTGAAGCTAATTTATTTTTTTTTTTTTGCATCAATTATGTGGGCTATATATGCAACTACAAAATAGCAAAAGGTTATGCTTGGCCAGGCTAAAAATATATTCCACACTAAAAGCAAACTGTTACTGCGAGCCGTACTGTGATAATTTACAGTTTTTATTGGCCATGGAGATAAAGAAAAGCAAGACCCGGGATACCTGTCAGCATTTCAAGATACTCCCACATATTTTTACATGTTTTACTGTCCACCTTTGCCACTCAAAGTGGAATTGTTTTCAGTTAGATAATGCTGAATTCATCCTACTTCTCAGATGTGAGTTGTAGAAACAGGAGATCATAGCAAGCCGTAAAGTTTTTGTTTGCTTTGGATTTGATAAATACTATCAGTCAAGTTTTCTGCATAAAATTAATATATAAATTAACACATAATACTGAATATAATAAATATCTGCAGGGACTGAAGTGAATGAGCTCAGCTTTAGGGGAACGGCTGAACACCACCGGAGGGGTGCAGGCACCTCTGGCTGCAGCTCTACCAGCTGCTCAGGTGAGCAGTTCTGCATTGCCATGGCCAAAGATGAAGCCTTTCAGCTAAAGCAGCATGGTCTTCTCAGTGGATGAGGAATTTGCTAGAGCCACTTTCTAGCAACTGGCTGCTGGAGATAAATATTACTGCACCATGACAGGTCCACATCTGAAGAGAGGCTTGTCTGGCTTCCTCAGGAGAAGCCTGCCTGGACACTTGCCAGAGACCTCAGTCCCGTATTCTCTGATCCAGTAGAGACACTCGAGAACATGCCTAACTTTGAGCATATGAGTGGCCCTGTGGACATCAATGGGGTTGCTAATGTGCCTAAAGTTAAATATGTATCCAGTGCTGTGCTGGAATGGGACCAAGGACTCAAAAACTCGCAGGATCAAGGTTTGGCTGAAGAACAGAGAGTCTAACAGGAGACAAAAGCGGGGAGATACTGAGTTGCTCTCATGCCCTCTCGCGTCAGCCCCTCAAGGAAGCAAACCCTGGAATAAACCCCTTAATACAGCAAAAGTTAAAAGAATACCTGGGCAGAAAGCAAAACCACTGAAAGATACTGTAAACACTCATTTTGCAGCTCACAATGTCTTTTGCTTTTTAGATGGCATTACATTTTAAAGCAGATACAGTGATGTCACTGCAGGAAAACATTGCAAAAACATTGCAGCAACAGGATTTCTTTCAACAGAGGCCTGGTTGACTCACTCTCACAGCTGCAGCAAAGTAGTCCAATGTGTTTCTGGAGAGCATTCTTGCTTGTGAAGTCTTTATTGGGACACTCTGACTGCAGGGAAATGCAGCCGCTTTTCATTTCTTGTGGCAGTCAGAAAGTTTCATTGAATATTTCTGAGCTCTCAGTCTCTTCCAAAACACATGCTGAATTTCCTGGCTCTCTTCCTTAAAATCTGGTCTGGGTTTCTACCCCTGTCACCTCTCAAATTACTTTATGAGCACATATATTAAAAAAAAAAAAAAAAAAAAACCAAAAAAAAACAAGCAACAAAATCATTCTGACTTTTTCAAATTTTATTTTTAATTGTTTTTTCAAACGTTGTGAATTTTTATGTGCACCCATTTTTATGTTTGAATGATCTGTATTCTGAACTTATCACTGGAATACAGCAAAGTTGAAACAGGAAGAGCTGTCCTTTTGCTATTAGTAATGCAACACTGCCAACTAGAGGCACTGGTAATGATCGAATTTTTGTCATATGGACCAGATGGATAAACTTAAATGGGTTGCATACCTATAAATACTAAAAGATCATATTTTCACTGGAGAAATCCCACCCAAGTCCTTCAACTACAGTCATACTTACATATAATTTCCTTCAGATTTTGATCTTTAGTATGTCATTTATTGAATCCAAGCACCACATTGCAATATCCAGGAACTCAAATATAATCAAGTCAGCTTTGGGTTCCTCAAAGAGTTACTGAGCCATTTTAACAGCTGTAGGAAATACACCTCCACATGACATTGGGAGTATTTAAAAAAGATTAAAAATACAGCTTTGAGGACAAAATAAATTCTAGATCATTTCTCAACTCATGATATCAATAAGACTTCATAATTTATTGGACTAAAGAAATCATAGTCTATTTGGGTGGTCTAAGACACAATTTCTGTACAGGTTTTCAGCTCTGCAAGGTGGCATTCACTTTGAGGAAAGTGTTTGTTCACAGCTGAAGCAGCAAGATTGAAAATAGAGAAAACATGTCCTTGATCAGAAAGGACAGCTCAGCTACTGCCTGTGCCATGTGGTTCCCTGGGGTGTCTGTGGTTGTTAATTCACTGCATGAGAGGGGCCAGTGCAGAGCTGTCAGTGTTTGTGCCCCACGGGGCTGCCCGTGCCCCGTTCCCTGCCATGCCCACAATGGAAAGGCACAGCAATGCAGCAGGAGGGAGATGGAATGGAGAAGGGCAGGGACCTTCTGCAGGTCCTCATGCCAGCCAAAGACCCACAGGCATGGAGTGTGCAGTACCCTCCTCTGGGCTGGCAGTGTGTGTGCCCTGGGGTGCACCAGCAGCTTGGGAGGCCAGAGGGGCTGCCCAGGCTGCCTCTGGCATGGCTAGAACCACACTGTAAGAGAAAGATCCACTGGTAGAAGGGCAAGTCCTGCCTGCCAGGGCTCTCACAGCACTAAATAAACAGTCCAGAACAGTTTGTACTTTTGGACTGAAGGAAGGAGCCAACAACATCTAGCGCTGGTTTCCTTTTATTTACCAAAACACATTTATTCCGTAAATCTCAGCAAAATTCATGAAAAATAATAAATTGCATTTTTCCCCTTACAGTCTTCAAAGCTTTGTATCTATAAAAAGTTCTGGGAAATCCGAGAGGCCTAGAGGGCAGGAAAATAATCTTGTTGGGACATGGGAGCCAACAGACAGTAGTGACTCATGGAGGCATAAAGTTGCAGAGCAGCTGAGACAGAGGTGTCAATGAAGCTGGAACCAAGTTTTCCAGGGGCTGTATCACAGGGAAATTTAAGGATGGAGAGGCCAGTTTCCAAAAAATGCAGAGAAAATCTTGGAGAGGTTGGAGGTGACAGTACTGGAATAAGTTGAAGGCTTAGAAGTGAAAGCATGAACACTGGCCTGGGAAGCAGAGAATAATGTTTGCAGCCAGTACAAACCACTGTAAAAACTAATTCAATAAAAGCCTTTCCCAGTTATATTATTAGACTTATGTTCCATAACAATGTCTTTACAGGACTACAAAGCTAAAAAAGTGCAATGGTCGAGTGAAAGCAAACTACTGGCATGCAGGTAACACTGGAGTAATTTGTTCACTTGAGCAGTACCTAGAGCTCAGCTTTTAGGGAAGGAGATGGGGGGGGAAAGCCCATCTGTTGTGTATCAACCTGTAATATCAGAAGAACTATTTCCACAATTATGACTATTTTGAAGGACACATACACAGAAACAAACCAACATGTCATATCTAGATTTTTTTAAATGATTTTACTGAAATAATCCAGAAATTGATTTTTGGCTGTCAGTCAAGATCTAAGCCCAGTGGATATTTGCAGGGTTTTTCCACTTATTCCTTTTACTGTTTGGCAGTGAAAGCTAATGCTTAGCAGTCTAAGCCCCAAGAGTAGTTCTCTGCTCTGGTATCACATGCTACTTAAATGTGCATTGAGGTCCAGACTCATTCCACACCAAACACCTTTGTTAGGAGCCAGAAGTGCCTCCTGTCCATGAAAATATGTATTCTGTGAAGCTTTCTCATATTGTTTAGTGTAAAATTGTTCAGACATTTGTGGTTGTGCATCTCCCCCCTCCAGGCCACACTATGACCTCTCTGTGTGATCCCCTAATTAATTCTGTATTGATTTGCAGAGGCACATTGATCACATGTAAAAGTCTTTGGCAGAATTGCCAATAGAGGTGGCAGGAATGATGCCAAATTGCAGCTGTCACAGGAGCTGTGATCTCAACCCTTGCTCACACGGGAGCTAAGGAAGAGTCGGACAGATCAAGAACTTCATCAGCAACCTCATTTGTGCAGCATTCTGTAAAGTAAAATTTAAAAGTCTGTTTCGCTTTTCATAAATGGGCTACACATATGAATACATACCTAAATCTGCTGCTGCATGACTCACACAAAAGCAGCAGCTTGACATTCCAAGTGCCACTTATTCTGCAACATCTTGCTCTCTCTAGAAGTCTGTCCTCTTCACATACTTTACTGCTGCCTTGTTCTGCCCTATTTTTAGGTAGAAAATTATTACATTTATTATATTTCCTAATTTTGACTTAGATAATACTGTGTATACATGGTTAACTCACAGCTGTATCTCCAAAATTAATCTTTGGAGTGGAGGAGGAAAATTGAAATCACCAAAATCACCATTACCCTGAAGACTAAGCTGGCCAGGTTCAATGAGTGAGAGCACACCAGTTCAATGTGTGAGTGCAGAAGCCTGTGCTCTACACTTCAGAGATCCAATATCTGCCTGGTAACTGCTGCTGCACGGGTCGGTGGTGGGACTGCCAGGCAGCACAGACTGTGCCTGAGATGGAGCTCTGGCTTCACACTCAGCTCATGTTTGGATGCTGAACACATGCAGAAGAAGTCAAGGACAAGCAGCAAGTGTTAAGAACCACTTAGCATGTGGATCTTAGCATGTGGCAGTGACTGGCTAGGAATACTGAAGATATCCAGCTTGGTTTTATAAATTATACAGCCATTGTCTTTTAGTATTAAACCCTGACAAGGTCTTTTTGACCAGGGCTGCCAATCTCTCTGTGGCAAAACTGACAAAGCCTGAAATTCTGACCTACAAATATAGAGACAAATTGCTGAGCATGATCCTGCAAAAGGAACTTGCAGGTAGCTCAGCACTAATTTTAGTCTGTTTGTTTGAATATCTACCCCTTTACACCTTACAATAATAAACCTGTTCCATGAAAAACACAATACCTCAGAGTGGAAGAACAAATATCTCAAAATTACTTAGTGATTTTGGAAAAAATCTGTATTTCTAATTGTAAGAAGTGTAACCATACAGTCCATATAAACAAATACATGGGATAAGAAGAACCAAAAGAGGGTTGCCTCTGATTCCCCATCAAAATCTATCCAAGGAGGAGGAAAAGGGTGATCCATTTCATTCCTTCTTTCTGCAAAGGTGATGAATAAAGGACCTTGCTTGTATTTATCAAGTTCAGTAGAATTATATCAAGCATCATGTCCAGAAAACCAGACATTTTTAAACTACAACTCCCAGGAGCAATAATCAGGCAGTTTAAACCATATTTTTTAAATGAATAATTTTATTTCCCTCTCAAAAAAAAAAAAAAAAAGTTTGTTTTATTTTCTAATTACACTTCTCTACACAAAGTAACCCTTGTGTCTTCCTATTAGGTTCATTCCTATCTTCAAGCACCAGTGAACTCTGCCATTCTCTGGGAACAAAAGCACCTACAGTTCCAGCTTTCATTGGTGGTTTCTTTTTTCACTGGACATAAGCCAGACTCAAACTGTTTGAGGGGGGAAGCAGCAGACACACATAAGCCACTATTTATTTCCAATCCTCATACAAGACACCTGATACAAGCCAAGATGAAGAGAAATGCAAGGAACTCGGCGTATAAGCATGGGAACTCACAAGAGAGAAAGTTGGAAGCATGGCAGAAAAGGAAGGGGGAGGGTGGAAACACATTAATTTGGTTTTCAGCTCAAAGGTTCCTCTCATTTTTCCCCAGGTGAATGCGCTGTTGTTGCCACACAGAGACCTGGGCAGCTCAGGTGTTCTGTGCTTAAATCACTGATTTTTAACTAACGAGTTCCAGGAAAAGGACCTTCAATCAGGAGAACTGGTCGCTGCTGGTGAGCAAGTATTTCTCATTCTTAATTCTCCTTTAGTACAGCAACAAGGTTTGGTTCACAAATACCTTACAAGCCTAGTTATACAAAAAGACAAATGATAGATGCATAGAGATTAGCTAGCAAATGTTTGTTCTGGCAGGGAATTGAAGGCAATCTACGTGGTGTTGGCTGTCCTTTTTTCCTCTGAATCAGTTAAATAATATTGGATCATGTAGCATCAAAAATATGGAATATTAAATTTAAACTGCCTCCAGCTGCACTCCAAAGCCCTCTTAATTTTCAATAGTACGATAATTAATTATTAAGCTTAAGATGATTATACCTGTGATTTTTAGATATTAACACTTTGATTTTTTTATGAATACATCATGAAAGAATACTCCTTACTACAAAATGACAGCTCCTTTTTTCCCTAACTTTTGCATATTTTAATGTACATTTTTTTTCTCCAGCCACCTGAATAGAAGGCATTTTTCTTAATGAGATTATCAGTTATTGGAAATGGAGTTTTAGTTTTTTCACAAGAAATTTAACAGCTAACAGTGATTTTGTGATGTTAAGAGGTTCATTAAGACAGTACTTTTCATGCCTCTTGGTCCTAAAGCGTATGAATAATTTTCTTTTGCCAGCGCTCAGGGTTGTAATTCCATACTAATATCACTTTTAAATTCAAGTTAGGGAATTTCTTTATCAGTACAGACACAAATGTCTTGGGGGATTTTTTGGGGGGGGGGGAGTGGAGGGAGTGGGATGGAGGCTCATTATTGTTGTTCATTTGGTTTCGGGCTTTTTTATTTACGTCGAAGTAATTTCTCAGTGGGGCATCCTGGTGGCTCCTGAAGCTCAACCTCTGACAAGTGGTATCTCCAGTGAGAAGACTGAGTGATATCCTGGCCTACATGCATTACATTTTTTAACTCAGTTGAAACCATCTGATATCCACCTGAATATCAGAGTTTTAATGCCTAAAGATGATTGTACTGACAGAAAGTAGACTTAGCAGCTAAAAACAGTTTGGCTTAGTAATGCTTTTTCTCCACTCTTGCTTTTGTTCTCTGCCATTTATCAAAGTCAGAAGTTACTGAATTTCTTATAATGATCTTTGTCAGGAAGAGAATACTGAACCAGCCAGAAACACAGATAAATTGTTTTATTCAGAAGGAGTCAAGCTGAAATTCAATGTAAAGGATGTAATGAAGAATTGGGAAGTTTTTCAAGTTCTCATCATGAGAAACAGCTGAAAATTTCTTTAGCATTTATCTCATAGTCTTTAACATCCTGGTTCACAGAGTGGAGACTTAAAAAATTACCACAGTTTCAACATTTTTGATGGATTTGACAATTTAAAGATTGTTTTACTTGGAGGCAAATACTTGCCAATCTTCCTACTTTCTTACAAAGGATATTATGAGACGTCTTTTGACAAAAAAGTTCCAAAATGAAAAGAAATAAAAATCCCATGCTGTTACACTTCAATGAAATTAAAAATCCTGGAGCAGTGTCTTGAAGTTGTTGTGATCCAGCATTACACTATTGTACTAGTTTGTGAGAATCACATGAAAACAGTACCCTGCAACCTAATTCTGACAGCTGAGAGTAGCATTGCACAGTACAACTAAGCACCTCCTGTCTGCATTTTCCTTAGAAAGGCAAGCATTTCTGGAAAACACCAAAAGTGTCCCTGAAGTACAAATTGTTAGGATGCCACTAACATCTTGATCTACACTGCACCAGGTGACAAATCCATGTGACTAAAGCTATTTCTTTGTTTTCCAGACTCCTTGCTGCATTGGGAGGGAAATAATGCTCCATTCTACACTGGCCTTGTCCCTCCTGCTAATTGCAGTCACTTCCAACCTTGCAATGGCAATTAAAAAGGAAAAACGAGCACCTCAGACACTGTCAAGAGGTATTGTATATTCACTGAATGTAGTAACCTCCTTACCTCATTATGTAGACCAGCAAATGTTTTTATATTGAATGCACATTTATAGAATGTGTATATATATATACACACACATATACAAATGTATGTATATGAACCATACAAAGAATGCACATTTATACTTACTGAGGTGTGTTTCTTTAGTGTTAAGTTGCACTCTAAGTAATACATATTCTTGTTTCATGTCATTTGACTCCGTCAGTTTATTCTTAAGGATGTGATTGAGGGCCTCATATAACCTGCATCATTTATATAAGTCATACATAAGTCATTTGGCAGAAGTAAATAACCTAAACTGAGTCTCTCAAATCAAGGGGTACATGGAGGACTATAAATGAAAAAGTATTCTTTTATAGACCTTTGAAATATATTTTATTATTGTAACCTACTATAACTCCAGTTGCTATGAAACAAATTTTCTGCAGACCCGTTCTTGTACACAGAGCAACAGTTTGAACCACTGCTGGGGTTTTCTGCACAACACCTCTTTTTGCTTTTCATCAGATAGCCACTGCAAAGCATGACTGTGTGTAATTCACTTCCTGGTGGTGCATGATTTTCAACCCGGATGTTAAATAAAGACCCTGTTTTAATTTATTTCTATCTGATCAGTCCTTAGAAATACAAGCAGAACAATAGCTTAGCAAGGTCTTTTTTATCTTCCCCATCTGTCTTCTTCTTCTGGGACTACTCAACAAAAAAAAATCTCCATTTTCCTTCCTGACTGCTTCTGCAAGCTGTGCAAAGCCTGAAGAACCCACAGCTCACTTCTGAGGTTTCCCTATCCTGGAAAAGTTGCAGATGTCTCAGAGGTTCCATCTGAACCTAATTGCTCTGAGACCCCTTGACAAAATCATGCAACACCTGGACTAGCCTAAGAGAGATTTCAAAACACCTTTTGTAAGGAGTGTCCCTGCAGAAAGGTTATAATTAACCTGGGATGTATTGCCTAGCTTGCCTCAAACAGGATTTATTTTCCCCAGCAAACCTAAATGGACAAAAAAGATAACAAAATCTTTTACATTCTATCCACTTTGGGAAAAAGAAAAAAAAAAAAAAAGAAAAAAAAAACAAATTACAAAGCAGTCACAGAAAAAACGTGTAACTTTTCTGATTTCAGGCCTATTGGGATGCCTTGAGCACTTAGCCTGTAATTTTCACAGACCAAAAGGAAATGCTTAAACATGCAGCAAAATGCTCCTTGCTGACTCCTCTGTGCAGTTATCTGCATCAGGAGCTGCCAGGGTTGGGAAGACACTGGTCAGCATGTCAGATTCTAGTGCCATTCCTATTAAAGTTGATCTTATTTGAGCTGTCATATTTTATTTTTCTCTCATTATATCCCAGCTTCTCTTTAAGTCCCAGGGTCTACCTGAAAATCTGAGCAGACCCAAGATAGAAAGGGCTTGAGTGCTGATTTAGGGACCTCTGAGCATTTAGAAAGGTAACTAAAAAGGCTGTCAAAGGATTTGAACTGGATACGCAACCAGCTGAGATTTTTGGGGGGTTTGGTTGTTTGGTTGAGGTTTTTTAATCTTTCAGTGTATCTACCAGGAGATGCAAAATTAGCATATCCACAATGTTTGAGAACCTTCGACTAAAAACCCCAAATCATATTTGTGTACAACTGTTACACACTTAAAAAAGAAAAAAAAGGAGAAAATAAAAGGAATTTTTTGTGAGTTACTTGCCTGGCCAGCAGCTAATCCTTTTATTTTCTTTCTAGGATGGGGAGATGAAATCACATGGGTACAAACTTATGAAGAAGGGCTTTATCAAGCAAAGAAAAGGTAAGAGATTAAAAAGTAGTATGAAGACAAAGTTGTTGCTCCATCTTGCCAGAATATACAATAATGAGACAGAACAAAGAAACACCATGAGAGCTGATCTGCAGACCACCCAGTTAAATTAAACAGACTCTGTCTATAAATAAAAGGCCTTGTAGGGCTCTTATGACTATGAAGTAGCATCATGGGCCAATAATGTAACACTGTCATTTCTTTGCCACAAAAGCAGTGTTGCCATTTGAATTATCAATCATAAATAGATACCATAATTATTTAAGTTACATCTATTGTGGTTTAATATCTTGTACTTCTGATTACTTCCTTGAAATCTGTTACGTTTACTCTTGCATGGTGATCTGCTGTTTCTGGTATTTCCCCCAGCATTTTATTAGTTGGAATATGTTTATGACCCATCATATTCACAGTTTCTCACTATCTTGGTAGAAATGGAAGTTCCAAGCTCCATCTTCTCTGAAACTCAGCTTCAATTATTTTTGAGAATTCATAACAATACTTATTTAAATATCTTTTACTGTTCATTATTCAACACAATAATCTAGCATGAGTTAGTGTTAACCTGAAGGCAAGTTATTTTTAAAACAAAAGACAATTAATTTCATGTACGCTGTGTGAAAATGGTTAGAAATTAACAACTCCTGGCAATGAAAGCAGACCAAGCATTAGTAACCAACCGCTGAACAGTAAATGTATTTTTTTAAAGTACAGTAGAAAATACACAGAATTTGTTTATGTTTTGACATCCAAAATATAAAATTTTAATACTTCACCAAACTATTTACAGAAGATAAATGATGCACTATATACATGTTCAAGAAAGCTTAAAACACAAGAAGTTTGTTATGGGAAGTATTTGATGATAAACCCAGTCTTATAAAATCTATTTTATTCCAATGCATATGTATTATTTTTATTTTCTTAATCCTGGAGAAATTCACACCTAAGCAACATTAAATACCTATTTAGTCTGATTATTTACTACCTGGGAATGAAATTATGGTGGATCTGTTGTTTCTTTCTTCTAGAATCTCTTACTGTAGATGGCCTCTTTAGACATAGAAGCTCTGTTTCTCCATTTCTTTCTTTTATGAAGTGTTTATGCTCTTTTCCCTTGATCAGAAATTTCTGTAATACTTTACAGAATGCCTACATGGTTTTATTGTGGGTTAGCATAAGATGAAATGCAACTTGTCTTTTTCAGTCTGCTAGTAAAATCACCCATTTGAATACATGTCAGATGACCTAACTACATCTTTTATTATCATTGATAAAGTAACAAGCCACTGATGGTAATTCATCATTTGGAAGACTGTCAATACTGCCAAGGTAATTTTGATTTTTTGTGTGTAAAAATTTTGTGAATATTTTTATACTAAACTGGCCCTATCTATATAATTACGTTGCACTTACTAAAAATTATTCAGAGAAACAGGTAAATGAAAATGTGAAGAACTTATTACCATATTTTATAAAAATTCCACTATGAGACTACTCAAGAACAATTCTCATTGCTGCTGTACTGCTATCCTGAATGCAGCACTCATCAGTTTAAATTAAGAGGCACAGATTTGCTATTGACTCATTGAACAGTTTTAATATTGTTTAGCCCTCCTGAAATGGTAACTAAAGAAGGAGGCAAGGACAGGGCTGCTGAAATTGATCTAACAAGAATTTTCTGAGAATAATGCACTTTTGTCAAGCCAAGACATGGTATCCACTAAGACAACAGGCTTCATAAATAGCAGAAGAGAACTTCCATTTTCATAGCCAGAGGCTGTACTGCCATAGGCCAAAAAACCCCCAAAAGAAGTGGTAGAGCCCTTAAGTGTCTCCTCAGGAATGTGAGTCGGCAGGGAGAGGAACAATGTGGCCCAGTCTCTGGCTGATGTGGTGCCCAAACACAGGCGGAAAGGCAGAGCTTGAGATGGATTTCAAAGTGATCCTGTCTTTTCTAGCACTGAAGAAAGCTTTCGCAGAAAATGAAGAAATACAGGAAATGGCCCAAAACAACTTCATTATGCTGAATCTCATGGTATGAAGGGCTTGGAGTGATGTGGCTGGTATCTTTTTGTGGTCTGTGTTTTCTCTTTCTTTGTGTTGCTTTTTCATGTTATTTTAGCTAATATATCTGACATTTTAGCTATGTAATAGAAGCATTTGTGCATGTGTGTTCAAATACAAATAGTACCTATTTGGTTTTGTCTTCTGCCACAAGGTTATTCACAGGTGGTACTACTTCAGGAAAGTTTACAGATATATTTTAACAACTATCTTTAATTTTTACACCAGCATGAAACCACAGATAAAAACCTGTCACCTGATGGACAATATGTGCCTCGAATCATGTTTGTAGGTATGTAAAATATTTGTGTATCATCAAAGTTGAGGTATCTGAATTATGCCATTGTCCTCCTTTAGGGGCATCAAAAAGATTCCTTTCGCCAAAGAAAACCTCTCTGCCTCCATTGCATACTTTGACTCTTGCAAACTTCCTCAGATTACAGATATATCCTGGAGGGTACTAATCTGGGCTTGAGAGCAAGATACTTAAAAGTCTGTTAATATCTGGGCTTTTGCTCTCTGTGCTTTTGCTCTCTGTGCTTCTTGCTAGTGTTGTTACAAGACAAAGCTTACTGAAAAACTCAAATATTTGACTGATGTAGATGCCTATAAAGTGGACATTACCACAGAATAAATCAATGGTCAGTGGCATCTAAGGAACGATTTATCCCATTGTAAAACTGTCTTCTGGAATGGATCAAATTAATTATGCCCCAGAGTGCCTGTTCCTTTTCACTCACTGTACAGGGAGCGTGGAGTGCCTAACTCCGTGATGGCATTCAGAGTTACACCCACAATCAGACAGAGAGCCATGTAGTTACAGCCATCAGTAAATTAACAAAAAACTTGGAAGGGTAACTGAGAGAAGAGATGCCCACAACCACTTGTTCCCATTCTGGGAACATTAGGAATCAGAAGATTTTCATTCTGAAGGCTCTAGGTAAGTCATTCTATCTATTGCCATAGATAGGCATGACCCTCACTGAGTGCATCCAGTTGGATTGGCCTCTTCTGATGTAAACTCAGAACCTGTGAAACAGGATATTTTTCTTTAAATATGAAAGAAATGCATATGTAGCCTAGCATTTAAAAATAGTTGTGTAATATAAAAATGAGCATTAGATTTTGTCTGGGATTTCTCCAAGTAAAGAGCAGTTGATTGGAACAGAGCGTAATGACCTCGTAATTGCTGCACTGATGAAATCAGAAACAGGGCTGCCAAAGCAATGCCACACCATCACCCTCAGCTGTTGTGGGAATGGAAGGCAGTGTTTAATCGAAATGCTCTTTCAGACCCATCTCTGACAGTAAGAGCTGATATCACAGGAAGATACTCCAACCGGCTTTACACTTACGAACCACAGGACATGACGTTCCGTAAGTGCCCCTTTGCTGTGCTATTTTGTTTCATGCTCTAAGCAGCCAGATACCCCCCCATCCCAATCACTTGTGCTTGAGAATCCATTAGGGTTCAAAGCAAAGAATAAACACTGTGTGAGAGCATTTGCAATAAATTATAATGGCCTAACCTGTTCTAGCAAAACAATCGCACCCATTGTCCCATTGAATTTATTGGGACTACTCAAGTAAGAAAAATTGAAAGATCATGGGTAAGAACCTTCAGGATCGAGATCTGAGCAGTTTTATGGAGAATGGCAAAAGTCACTATGCTCAAAAGTATCCAGCTGTACAATGTAAATAGCCAGTGGTGGGAGGGAATCAGTAAAGAAATGCTGGTGGTTACGTCCATACCCCTAACAGCCATAATTCAGAAAGGAATGTGATTTTTCAGGTTGAACCAGTTATTACTCTATGCCATCTATTTGACACCAGTGCAGTATCTCACCACAAATACACACATCACATCTGATTACCAGGCTTGCTGTTGAGCAGTGAGAGGGCTGAAAGGAGTCTTGTCAAACCCCTTAAGTTAAACATTTTGATTAATGAAATTTTTTACTTTCTGTTTTAGTATCAATAACAGAATTTTCACAATAGAAGTCTCTAAAATAAAACGTGTGACCATAAATCAATTTCAGTGTGAACAATATATTAAATTAAACTGGGTGGCTTTTTATTTTAATTGTACAAATGTACTTCTAATACATTTTCTGTTCTTTTTTCTTTCAGTAATAGAGAACATGAAGAAAGCGCTACGCCTCATTCAGACAGAACTGTAACCAGCAGCAGTGAAATGACCATAACCTCTACGAGGTGAAGCTGCACCTCTGTGTCTCTACTTGCAAATTGAACTTTTACCAAGCAGATTTGGTATATCAGATTTCAGAAGAAATGTATATGTACAACTTGGAAAACAAACATAGAAAGACTATAGTACCCATTTGTAAAACAAGAGGATAAATATAACAAACACTTTGAAATTAATCATCTAAATAACCGAAAATGATGGTTTTAAATGCAGCAAATTCAAGCTGTCTTTTAGCAATCCAATTACGACTCTTTTAGGCCAGCTATGACTTCTGAAGAGGAGTTATAAACAATCTGATGTCTATTTGCAATTTATTACATGAGTTAATAGCTGCATCTTGGCTCCCCATTTTAACTTTTATTGCAAGAAGCTTATTAATTCTTAGTGTAGCCCTGCTTTATAAAATTATTTCTCATTGAAGGAAAGTAAACTTTGCTGTCAAATCAGACCAGAAAGTTCGTGCTATAAATTTTGGAATAGCTTACATAGAAAATAAATAAAAACAAAACCAAAAACAAACAAACAAACAAAAAAACAGTGTTCCAGACTTAGCTGTCCTCTGTGTAATCCTTTAACTTTTGTTTTTGTAGCTGAAAACAGAAGAGACTGAGCATGCAGTCTCAGTGAGGTGATAATTATCAAAGGGCAGCTACAGGTTTTGCAGCAATAAAGATACAGTGAAGCAAGAGAGATGGAAGGAGATAGACCCAGAACTCCAATCCTGAGGCTAAGTGATGCTGAAGTCTGGCATGGGAAAAATAAGGAAGTTTATCCTAGCTCTTTTCATTTAAATGGCACTTGAGTTATGGGAAGCTTATTCCAGTTCATTTCCTCCTTTTCTGTAGCATTCCACCACGAAGGTGGCAGCTTATTGAGGGAATCTGGACAAAGTCTTCACAAAATTTCCACAGATCAGAAGCCAAAGTCAGTTGAAGTGGTTTATTATCCCAGCAATGTGGTATTTTTGTTAAAGCAAGATAGTCAGCAAGTCACCTGCAGTAGGAGCATGCATGTTGTGCTACGTGTAAAACATCTGTGCTATTTGTCTGTGCCACCTGCCGTCTGCTGTGATGCTGCCTGAGAACATACAGTCGGTGAAAGAAGGATCTCTGCAGGAAAGCTTTGCTAATTCACTATACCTTGTATCAATATGTCATGGGTGAGTTATATTGCACACATTCATGTCTTCATAATTATGTAAATTTGCATATAAGCATATATTTCAACAGAGTGGAGATAAAAGACCTGTACACCAAGTGAAAAAAATTTTGTTTCAGTCATTAGCAATGTGTTGTCTTTACAAGCAGTATGATGTTTTTAACCTATTGGAGAAATGCTAGAAGTAAAATTAAACTGCAGTTCTCATTCCTTTGATTTCCTCTGAGCTCTACTTATTTATGTCTTTATTTATTCCAAATTTGGCAAGATTTCCCAGTCTGTGGTCATACCTTCTTTTGAGCATGCCAGAGACATTCTGGAGAAAGGAATGCAAGCTAGCTGCCAGAGATGACCCAGGGTAGCCATGACAGCCATTCATCTTCCTTTTCTCCAGGCTAAACAACGCCAGTACCCTCAGCCACTCGCCATGAAACTTGTGCTCCAGACCCTTCACCAGCTTCATTGCCCTTCTCTGGACACTCATCTGTCTTGCTGGCCTTCCCCCCAACTCTTACCCATAAGCACTCAACCCTGTCACCACCATCACCAAGTTCTTGTCAATCAAAACTCACTAACATATGGAGTTACTCCACTGCCTCCTCTTCCTTGCCTGCCCCTTCTGAAGAGTTTGTAGCCATCCACTGCAGCCCTCCAGTTGTGCCAGTCATCCCACCATGTTTCCATGATGGCAACCTACACCAGTTTTCCTGCTTCACAGCGGCTTCCAGGTCTTTCTGCTCGTTGCCGATGCTGTGAGCACTGTGCAGATGCACTTCAGTTGGGCTGTTGATCCCAATATCTATAGTGGCAGTTGATCCTGTCACCTTTTTGAGGGGAGAAACCCTAATTCCTACCTGACCATTCCCAGGCACTTGCATGGTTTCTAACATCAGTAACTGTTGTGTATTTGCTGCCACGTGGCTCTATCCCCTACCTCCACTGAGAGGGCAGAAAAAAGGACCTCACTAGCATACTGTCCCTCAAACATTTGGGTGCCACTACCAGACTTAACACCAGTGAGGCTCATTTTATCCCCTTTCCTCTTCAAAACCAGTTTAAAGTTCTTTATCCCTTTAGAAGACCCATTCATAAGCAAAGAGGTGGCTGCCAAGAACACACAAAGCTGAAATCCCAAAAGATTAGAGATATAGTACCACAGTCCAGAGCCTGCTTGGCCTCAGGAAAGTTAAACTCTATATACTGTCTCACCTCAGTGATGTAAAAGGAAATAAATGGTAGAATTACCACTTATTGGAATTGCGGAAGAAACAAGTAATTCAAGCCCTGGTCCTGGAAGGCTACTGTCCTGCATATTTTTGGCATTTGATAGAGAGCAGACAGGAGACAGCAGACAGGAAACAAACTGTGTGAATTGAACAAAATAAATGACCAAATTTTCAGAACAATGCGATGTTCACTGACTTAATCGTCAGACAAAAGTTAGCCTTTAGATTTACATTGCAGTGAATGTTATTTTAACTTTTGAAGAAAATCCAGACTAATTTCCAAAGTTATTATTGATGATTGCAGTATTTGCTACTGTGGAAGTTTGTAACAGGTTTAACAAACCACTCATTCAAGGAGAGAGTGGCCACTTTCCAGAGATACCACCAGCACATGAGTTATGCTGTGTCAGATGAAATCTCTTTGCAAAGTAACTAAAGGAGATTTCACCCTCTTCTTTACCTTCTCAAATGCCCATGAGTGCCATGCTGAAACCTGTTCCCAGCCATAGCCTTCAGAAATGAGACTAAACCACTGAGATTCTTAAAGACTCAGATTCAGTCCTTTTGGTGGAGCTAGATATTCAGGTAAAAAGCACCCTGTGTGCACATATTTTTTTATTCACGGCTTAGTTCAACAGTCATCCGTAATTTTAGAGCTGCTACTATGTTTCTGCCTTCTCTTTGAAGACTGTTTTGCCAGGTAATATTTGTCCTGATGAAACAGAAACTCAGATCTCAGATTAAAGTCTCATTGCTCTGAGATAACATAGTAAATCTGTAAACTGTTCAATAACAGACATAAAATGATTCTCTCCCCTCTTTTCCTCTGAAATGAATGGCATGATAGTCTGCTCCCTCTTTTATTCCCTGCTTTCCTGCTTGCACACCACACAAATTTATTCACAATATTAGGGGGTGGATTTTTATTTATACTCTTTACTTTCCACTTTCTTAAGGAAAGAGTTGGAAACTGTTCCTTTTATTCCATGGTTATCTGGAACTAAACCAACAGGGTTAGAGCTGAAGGAAGAGAATAGGAGACTGAAAATGTAAATGGGAGAGCAGAAGTTGTTTTACACAGAATAAATTCAGTCCTAGTATAAGGACCAATAGATAAGAAAACCTACCTGTGTAGACTGTGTGCTTTTACAGAATTCATTACCTGTATTCTCTGTAATTAGATGTTAATAATCACATGGGCAGAATGCAGCAGCACCTGTGGAAGTCCCTGCTTTATATAAAAAAAAAAATTTCTCTGTTTTACCTTTGGTATGAATACAACACATTCTGGGAAGCAAACTTTACTGCCATCTGTTCACAAATCCATGTCTACTTTACTGTCTGGACTTATCTGGTGTAATCAGACCAAGAGTAGACAAACAAACGTGGACTTAACGTCAGTGAGGTGAGGCTCAGGAATCTGAGAACTGACAGAACAGGATCCTCCCCTGTGTATCCGTCTCAGCGCAGAAAGGCGTTGCCTTTTCCAGGCAGATGGCTGATCTATTGGTCTGTGGAGCTGAAACATTTTCCCATGTGCAAATATTTGCACTTGACCAGAACAAAAGAAAAGGCGCCATATCTTTGTGTACCATGGAGGTGAGAGACTGTGGGACACCTCAGCACTTAAAATGAGAAAGTAACTTGATCTTGCAGAATAAGACTGATATAATTTGGCTTGTTTCATGCACTACACGTTTTCTTGCCAAAGGCTGACACAGAAATTTCCAAATGCTGAGATGTCCTCCACACAATCAACCAAGTCACTGATTTGCTTCCTTTTGTTTGTTCCTTTGTTCAAATGGATGTACAGATCGACAGTACAAGTCAAAAGGAAATAAATAGTCTCCATGGCAATTAAAAAGTCCAAAACCTCAAAATAGAAGGGGAGGAATATTTACTTTTCCACCAGAAAATATACAGAATTTGCAGTCTATCTATTAATTCCTTTTCCTTGCTTCTCAAGATGTTCATGCAATTCACCACTTGCCACCTTCAGTTGCTGCCATGCATTGTAAAGTAACTGGCCCCTAGTCACTAAAAGTGGATCTATTTCAGCAGACTGTTTTCTCTTAGGAGGTGTGAGATATTTGCTGGTCCCTTTAGAATTAGAGAAGACACACAAAAGCAGCAGCTTCCCCTATCTTTGTGTAATTAGAAAAAAACCAAATAAGCAGAATCATCTTTTAGTTCACACTGCCATATTAAGAACTGCAATTTGAAATTTCCCAATAATGACAACTCCAGGGGACTTTCATCAAGTCACCCTCTGTACATGTTGAAGTATGACCTGTGAGGAAGAGAAGAAATACCACACACAATAACTTTTCAAGCTTATAAGACTCAAAAGACACAACATGGAGTGTGTTGGTGCTTAGACAGTGCTACTTTTTCAGGAAAGAGCCTAAAACTGCTTCAAAAAGATCTGCCGTGTCTTCTGTTACCTTCCTGAGGTACCACTCGTTACTCCTTTGCACACCCTGGCTGCTGCATGTCCCCAGGTGATTGTTTGTAAAAGGCTGGCACACAGGAACCCACCCTGCTATTTAGTCAGCACTCAGCCAGCTGCAGAGAGACAAGTTCACGGATGTATAAAAAC
Source organism: Rhipidura dahli (assembly GCA_013399225.1). Lineage (NCBI taxonomy): Eukaryota > Metazoa > Chordata > Aves > Passeriformes > Rhipiduridae > Rhipidura > Rhipidura dahli. The sequence continues at coordinate 969,295 of VXAC01007212.1, forward strand.
CACCAGCTTCATTGCTTATGGTCACATGCGGGCAAGGGACCAGTGAGTGCCCAGGGAAGAAGCTACACCCTACGGTGAGGAATATTGCACAGGGCAGAGAGAAGAGTAGCCTTGCTCTGCTAAGGGGTTTTTTTGCTTAAAGCCTACAAGCAGCTGGGGTGGTGATTTTACACAGAACTTGGGCATAAGAGAAGAGCTCACATCTTCCAGACCTCCACTGCTTCACTTGGAAGACAACTCCACAAACAGTATTTGTTACTGTCATCAAATACTTTAATATATACATTCCCTAACTTAAAAAGATATTCCCTCATGGCCTCAGTGGCTTAGTTCTCATTAATTTGTATATTCTCCACCTTGACCAAAAAAAAAAAAAAAACAAACCAACCCAAACCAAACAAAAAAAAAAAAAAAACAAACCAACCCAAACCAAACAAAAAAAAAAAAAAAACAAACAAAACCACCCAAACAAACAAACAAACAAACAAAACCACACCAACCCAAAATTTCTAAATCCCACAATAAATTCCCAAAAGGGAATTCAAAGATTCAGAGCAGCAGTCACCCTGGACTTGGAGACTAAATCTTTCCTTCCTTGGAAAAACGCACTTTCTTATTTACCTACCAAACAAATTAATACACAGGGAATCACAGTCCAGTAAAAATGTATTATGGGCTGTCCTACATTCTTGGACAAAAGATATGAGGTGTGGAACAGCTCCATTAAAGAGAAATAAACCTTTAGTGTTTGTTTCACTGTTGTTTATGAAAGCCAAGAAACAACTTTGTGGATATCTCACAGAGAATTTTAAATTAATAAACATTATTTCACATGCTATTTCTAGGTGGCAACAGTGCAAATTTGAGCCTATCCGAAGCGTCTGTGTGGTAGCCATTTTATTAACACCATCAAGTATGACTACTGGGGATACCTTCAGGCTGCTTTTCCTGACCAAATGTGTTGACTGCACAGATGGTGAGCTGAAGTTGTAAAGCCCAAGGTACAGCTACAGGGCATTTCTGAGCACAAAGGACCAAACACCTTAAGCACTAGGCAAAGCTGTATCCACAGGCAGGTGTACTGCCTGAAGGTGTCCTACCCTACGGAAGCAGCATAAAAGAGACTGACAGCTCCTTTGGTTGTTTACCCTGAAGTGAGCAGGAGCTAAGATGTTTAGCTTTCTATATTTTTACTCAGAAGGAACTAAAACAGAAGCAGGCTAAGATCATGCAAAAAGCATATGGCAGGTCAAGGAAATGAGAGTGCTTTTATCCAGCTAATATTAATGGAAAAAAGCACCAACTAATTAGCACTGCCTCTTTCTGACTATGAAATCTGTTTTATCAGTCATTTGAATTCCTGAAATTAAGGGAGAAAAAGCACTGCATTAAGACAAATGAAAGAGAGCATCCACAATTTTGTAACTGACACATAAACCATAAAACCTTTCCTTCCTGCACTGAAACAAACCAAAGCATACGTGTCCTTTGAGAGGATGACTCACCAAGACAGCTAAAGAAAAGTCTTCCTGCTATATAGTTTCATAACATGGTCTACTGAGCCATAAGCCCAGAAGTAACAATGTCTTTGAGAAAGAGTGAATTCCCAAAATACTTTTGGTAAACATAACTCCACAGCTCTAGCTGGAGTGCTAGAGGTTTCTTAGTAGCTACCAGTAAAGTTGAAATTCATTTAAAGAAGAAACTGTGGTTCCAAGTCTGACATTAGCAAGACCCACCAGTGCCAGTAAATACACTGGCATTACACATTATTTTAGTCATCTAGGCTCAATATGTTTGTGGCACTATGCTGATAAATGATGGAAATGTTCAAACTACATAGGGACTATAAGGGCAAGTTGCTAAAAAGATGTCAGGCTCATAGCCACACTTTGAAACAACAGAGTTGAAAAACAAACAAAATCTCCCATAAAAGTAATTATAATAATTTAAAACAGTGCAGAGAAAAAGAAAATTTTATCTATTTGTCTGTACAATTTGTGAATGTTTTGGCTACACTGGCCAAAGTAGGAATAACAAATGTACTTCTAGGGGTATTTTATATTTGGAAGTGTAGATTGCTTTGCATGCTGCTACAGGGGTAGGGGAAGAACAGGTGGCAGGATTATGGCTCCCATCCCTTTTGTGGGTACAGCACAACTGGATGCCTCTCCATACTGCCTGTCCACAGACACACACAGCAGAGGGAACAACTGGGAGGAATAAGAGGTCTGCATGCAGTTGCTGGGCTTATTAGGACTCTAATGGAAGTGTTCAAAGCCAGCTTGGATGGTCCCTGAGCAACCTGTTCCCTAACCATGGAAGGGGGTTTGGAACTAGATGACCTTTAAGGTCCCTTCCAACCCAAACAATTCTATGATTCCACAGGGTGAGGTCAGAACTCAGCCCCAACAGCAGCATTTATTGCTGATGTGAACACATTTTCCCTTTTGTGCCATTGTATTCCTCACATGGTGCTTGAGGTGAGTGATCACTGCAGAAGTAAAATGCACTCCTCCTAGTCAGCAATAGTGGCTCTGCTCTCTTCTCTTGATGAAGGGAAGCTATGGTAGCTGTCATTATTGTTCTCCTTGGTTCATTTTGACACATGATTAAACAAGAATCATAATCCCTCAATTGCTATGAGCCTATCTGAAGTTTAACAAGTAGCTAAATGCTAGTTTGCCTTGTACAAATGGGGCCAGAAGCTTATGTTTCAAGGGCAGAGTATCCACTACAGCCTGAGGCAGGTGGCAGGAGAAATACAGGCCTGGCATTGCATCTACCAAATATGAAGCTAACTTCTTAGTTAGATAAAACTCTATCAACTGGAGAAGGATTGCCTCAGAGCAGAGCCTTGGCCTTCAGTGCACAGCTATTTCTTGAGTCCTGAAGTTTCTTTTGGGTTATCTTCTCTTATTTTAGGAGTGTTAACCCAAAATGAGATTAGCTGTTAGCATGAAGTGCTTTGGTTAGAACAGATGCCTGAATTGCCAGTTGGTACCTGAAGGGGAGTGGGCACAAGCACACGAGGACCTATCACTCCCTGTGATTTACCCACACATGAAGTGCTTTCATGCAATGTAAGTACATGTCTGGAACATGCTGTCTCTCCTGGACTGGGAGGTGATATTTTTAATGACTGATTTTATTACCTATAAAAGGATATAAACTTATTGTATGAAACATCAAACACACTGCCAGTGTGTTTCTGCAGTTAAATTGTGAGTGGTTATAATCTCTTGTTATAAAAAGCTTGATATAGAAAGGCTGCCTCCTCCTGGCATATGCTGGTTCTAATCACATCTTTATGCACCTCTTCAGGCAACAAAAACTATCTCTAATTATCCTCATAGTTACCACAACAATTATTGTGTGATGATCACAGAAAATTTTCAAGCTGATCTCCTATATAAGCTAGACTTTGTGAAACCAGAGTAGAACAGCAAATAGAAATTAGCTTATTCAATAGAGAAAGGACAGCTTTTACACAGCTGAAGTCACAATGCTAGGCAAGAGTAGATCCTGAATGAAATGCAGATTTCTTTGTTAATTTTGGGTGCAAATTGATGAAGTAAGTGGTAACTTATATAAGCAACTTACATAAGTGTAGCCATTCTGCACATTACCCTTGAAAAATGTATTCTCTTTCTATAGCTTTGCTTTTTCCTTTTCATGTTGACAAAACCACTTTTGCCATATAGACCTAAAATTCACCTTTATGTTTCAACTAATTATTTGGATAAGACAGCAAGAGAGACTGTAGTTTGGGATGATAATTTAGCAACCCATGGTACTAAACCATGAGTTAACTTATTGCAAAATATTGCATACTAAGGAACATAACAGTGATACACTTCTTTAATTTGTTTTTAAAATGTGCACATGCATCTCAATTCTCCTGGTCATTGTTACCTTGTCTGCACAAAATGTTTATCCTCCCTTCGTTTAAGAGGAAAAACATGAAAGAAAGCAATGTCAAAAGTAAGACTGACTTTGGAAGACAGTAGAGAAAGAAAGGATAAGCTATTCATTGAAAATTTCCTCTGTATATCTTAAATGATGTTTTCCTGAACTCGAGCCAGAATTAAGCCAGAAACTAAAGCCTTGAGGCTGTCATTCTCTAGGAGAAAAGCATGAGTCAGCTGTCAGTGGCTGCCTGGGAAGGGAGGGTCATCACTAACAGGTATTTAAGACAAATATTGTAACATAAAGTCTTGTCCTACTCAATGGAAGATGGAGTGACACAGGCTGTAAAGAACAGCAGCGCAACATGTGCCTTTTTAGGTTCTTTTTTCCATGCACTCTATACCCGGTAAGAGATAAAAAACAAAGAGATGCTGGTCTGAGGTACTTCAGACTGCCATTTCCCTGCACAGATTTGCTAGGGAAGGAGTGCTGGAATCTGGCCTCCCCACTTACAGTGATTACATATTGTCCTCTCTCTCTCATATCTCCAGGCTATTCAGTTCCCTTGTGCAGGTAGACCGTGCCTATGTCTGGGTCCTTCCTGGGATGAAGAAGGAAAGGAATTATGGGCATGACCAAAGGAAGGCCACCTGGATTAATTGAGCTGGTAAATGAATCAAAGAAGTCAAGAATGTAGCTTCCACAGCAAGGGGTATAAATAAGGAAATACTTCTCCAGTGAATTTCTTTCATAAATGATTAGAAAATTATTTTATCATCAGGGCACATAATTTAAGTAATACTCATAAATTGAAGGAATTTTCACAATCTGCTATAACTAAAACATTTACGTTTAGGTAAAACTATAGGTATGACAGGCTTGGATTTTTTTCACCAAAACAGCACTTTGTGCTTTTCTGAATTACAGCTTCGATTGCACAATTAAAATAGCCCAGAAATGGGCACGTATCCATGACAGCAAACCTCCAGCCCCTGCAAAGAGTTTTGATTGTTGCTCAACATTTCTTTGTCATTGGTTTATTATATTACTGGTTCTATTCGTCTTCATTTAAAGATACCTCTTTCTGAAACACCTGTGAGAACAGAAGTGAGCCAAGCCCTCCACAATGCAGCTATTCACTGTGGACTCTGCTAAGCAGTCGCTCAGGGTTAGTCACGCCAGGAGTGGTTCCAATTGTTCCTACAGGGTTTGTGGGAGGCTTTGTGGGAGATAACAGCATCCTTTCCTATGCTACAGGAAGTTCACACCATAAGTGTGTGTATCACTGCCCCGACTCTTTATTTCCTCCTCCAGCACAAAAGTGCATCCAGGCAGGAAGAACTGTCAGTGACCATCACACCCTCCCTTTTTGGCACAGAAAGCACAGGGCAGATTTCCTCCCTTTCCACCACATGATGACTCCTGTGTTTCATGGAGGACCCTGTGCATGGCAGGCAAACCATTCCAAGCTCCTATCTGCTTTCCCCTTGTCTCCAGCATCCACCCAGCTAAGCAAACAGGGCAAGGCAGAGCTGTGCTCAGCTGCAGCAGCAGCCGGCCTGCACAGTGATGCCACTCCCTCTGCAAAGGCGCAGCTTAAGCTTAATTTCCAGAACACATCCATCCTCCCAGGTTGGTTTGCACAAAGCAGTCTGTGTCCCTTAATTCTTTTCCACAGATACAAAACCTTCACTGAATGCACAGCAGGGCCTCAGCCTAAGCAGTGAACTTAACGTGACCAGCTCCGGGATCAAAGGTCTTACTGCACATTTACAACACAAAAAGAGTTGTCAAACAGTATGACAAGAATGATCAAGTATTCAAGGATCATTCCCTATCACTTTATTTGATAGGGTAAGCTGTTTCCTATGTTCCCTCAAGACCAGAATATTACAGGGGGCAAGAAGGCAGAATATTAACCTTCAATAATCAGGCAAGAAGGAAACAAATAGCCTGGGTCAGAATGACAGCCATCCCCCAGAGTGGGTATATTTAAGGGCTTTGTTGAACAGGCTACCATGTGAAAAATCTCCCAATAGTCCTCCCAGTGCAGCAGCTTAGTGCAGTTGTTTAGTCTCTCATTTCTGAGCTCCTCACCACAGGAGCACAATTAGAGCCAGCACTGAGGCATTCCTCAGGCTGGGCTGGCAGGGCTGACCTCCTGCCCTCCCCTTCACCAGAGAAGCAGTGATCTCAGCAAGCACCAACCACATCATTGACATCATGCTAGGCACTGTAATGAGACAGTGTGTCCTTTGTCAATGGGCAGATTCATCCAGCTTGGCAGTCCTCAGTTACAGGCATGACTTACTGGTTCGGAATTAATTCACACAGAGACGAGCAGGGTAGCCGGTTGACCACAATGGAAAGACCCTCTGATGGACAGTCTTGATATCCCTCTTCACAAAATAAACAGAGAAGTCCATGAGGCTTTTCAATTTTGCAACAGTGGGCAGTGGTCTTAATGGTTATCAAATGTTTAAAATGATGACCACCATGAAAGAAGCTTGTTCCCTGTTCCCAAATATTAACTGAAAAAAAGGCCTTCTGCATCACTGCTCCGGCAAGACCCTCTCTCCTTTCTGGAGTCTGCATGTGTATAGTGATAGATAGATAGATAGATAGATAGATAGATAGATAGATAGATAGATAGATGTTTTTAAAATGTAGATTTAACCATTTCAGGATCAGATTTTAATGATATATGGAGATTTGCATTAATGGAAACAGTAAACAGAAATAAAAGTACACAAGATTTGGGACAGGTTTGAGATTTAGGATAAATTATTTAAGACTAATCAACTTATAAATAATTGTTTAATACTAAAGGAAGTTCTCTGTAACTTAAATTAGCAGCAGCTTGACAAATTGAAACCATCATGGATAAATATAGCATGGATATATTTATTCCTTGAAACTGTTCTTGAAAATATCAAGTTGGTCAGGAACAGGCAGGCAGCCACTCACAACCTGACACGTTTTCTCTCCACCAGTAAAAGTGGCTTGAAAGGGATTTGCATTACAAGAATACTCAACAGATTTGCTATTGCTTAGCACAACATGCTGCAAATAGAACATTTGCAGCAGACTTATTATCTGACCTAGGTCATCTCCTGATTAAACATATATAGATTGGAAGAGATTAGTCATTAAACAAAGTAGAAGTACAAGCCAAGCTACTGCTTACATGAAGAAACTATATCCAATTAGCTTTGCAAGTGAGCTAAATGCAGGAATTAAGAGGAAGGTAGTTCCAGGACACTTCCGCCAGCATATCCTGCTCAGGATGCCTGAACACACACCTGCTACACCCCTGCACTATACTGAGTTATATTTCCATATTCTGTGCCCCAGGGACAGTATTTCAAAGATTGTTAAACATTGACACCATTATAATTGGGAAAAATTAGGGATGAATTAAAAAACTTGAGTCAGTAACAAAATGTTGCCCCACCACATCGTTTTCAAACCAAGAGTTATAGTGACACACATATGCATTGTCATGCCCCCAGGTCATGCAGGGGGAGGGCAGAGATCTCACCCTGAGCTGCTGCTTCTGTTCAAAGCCAGACCCCAAGAACTGGACAGGGACCAGGACACGACTGAGCACTAACACACGACACACAGGCTGTACCTCAGACAGTTGAACCTTAAAACCATGCCTAGCAGTGAAACTCTTCATATAGACTTGGCAAAGGAAGGGCTACTCAGCACTGAGGCAAAGCTGACCTGAGAAGAAAGGGGAAGTTCTTCAGTGGCTGAAAAACACTGTAGGAATGAAGGCACCCAGCTAAGCAGTTATCTGATTACCCATAATGGTGAGACTGGTGCATTCCATCTCAGTGTGAGCACTCCTGTGTCCCAAATAACCTCAGTAGTGCTTAGGCCAATTTTTGCACAATATTCTATCAGATAAGCTAAGATTTACCACTCAAAAGGAGAAGCTCTTCCAAACATTTGTGTGGCTGTGCTGTGACCTGCCAATTCCTTCACTGCTGTGTGCACTTACAGCAACACTCTGCTCCAGCAGCTCTGGCACTGGGGACTCCATCAACCTCACAAGCACACCTTGCTCTCACATCTCCATTTAGATAATTCCTCTTTTTGTTATTATAGTAGTAATAGTTTGCTAACACAGTTTCATTGACACAATTCCATAACTGAATTGATGTATGCGATTTCATTTTAGACCTTTACAGTTGCTTTTTTGATTTCATCTTTGGAGGTGTAAATGGTAGAGCCCCAGAGAAAAACTGGATTCAAAGTGTAAATGTCATATTAAGATGCCCCACAAGAACTGTGGAATGACCCAGGTTCATGTCCAAAACAAACTCCTTCAGAATGGTAAAAGCTGTAGTCATTGTGCAGTGCTAAACACCTAAACCATGCTTAACAAAGTGTTTCTAATCAACAAGGACATGGGGGTGACTTCGTAGAAAGTATATTTAGTAATGTCAGGCACAAAATGCAAATCCAGGTTGCAGATACAGGTGTTGAGTCCAATATTGCTCAGAATTCAGTGGCATTTTGTCCTGAAGTTGCAGGTTGAATGAATAGCAATTTCAAAAATTTGAGTCTCTCACTCTAGCATTTTTAAAAGCCTCCCTACACTTCAAGGAGCCCTGAAATTTTCCATTTTACTCTATAAGATAAAATTCCATTATCTGACTTTCTACCAAGAGTGGGAGACTCTATGGAAAACTACAAATTTCATGTGTCATACTACATCTTATCCCAACATCTATTTATGATTTAATCCATTCCATCTAACCAATCTCCCACCAGACTGTTCAGCTGGTTGAGTCCTTCCAAAAACATAGACTTTGTAACTGACTCATGCTTTCACTTAGAGAATTTTTCACACTGCCAGCTCTTACTGGATTTCCACAAGCAGAAACAGAACAAGCAATTCTCTGTGACAGTCTCATTTTGGGAAGTGAACCCAAAATAATTATTTTTTCTAAACAAATTTTTACTTCAGTGAGGAATTTTGCAAAAAATCTTACTTTTCATATCCAAACAGATTTTTTTTTTTTTTTTGCAAAATCACAGCAATTTTTTGCAACAGCAGAAGTCCAAGTCTTTGATCAAGCAATTTTTTGTAAAGTTATTTTTTTTGTTTAAATCGTTTAGTTGACAACAAATAACTCTCTGGATCCCCAGTCACCCCTTCTAAAAAGCTTGCCTAAATCATAGTTGTCATTTTTCTGCAGAAGCCTGGAAAAAAATATAAAATGAATGAATGAAAAAAAAGTGGCCTGAATCTGTCTTCACTGTTATTTTGAAGTTGTGTGGTACAGAACCTATGAATAGGCCCAAAGGCAGGGATAGCTCCAATGAAAAAAGAACTAGTGTTATTATTCCAGCCCCCCAATATGCATTTATTTTCCAAAATATCAAACCTGGAACCTGTAGCAAATGGGCAAAGAGATGTTAATATCATTAACATCTTTGCTGAGCTTACGACTTAGCATGAACTGGCGAATAACACAATCTTTAAAATATAGAATAGTATAACAAAACTCCCAAAACTGTAGGGTGGAGCTTTTCTTTGCATTTAATTTTAAATCCAATTCATTTCCTGTTAGAAGAATTGCAGCAATATTTTTGATACAACTTAGCTGCAAGCTACTGTTCAACCAGCAGAGTCAACCCAGCATTAACTTTCATCCATCTCAGTTTGCTGACTGAGAGCTGCATTCCTGCCTTGGGATGCCCTCTCCCAAACATTCAGAATGCAGAACCATCTTGCATAGAACACACAGAGAGAAAGTAAAAGGGTATATCCCTTCATGGATAGAATAAAGTCTTTGCCATTTATCTGCTGTAATATTTAAACCTCATTGCTGTTACACGCTACAGGTAGGCTTGCTCTCTCTCTCTCTCTCTCTCTCTCCCTCTTTTCACTTCCCTAGTCAAACTAAAGGTAGCAAGTAGGATATTTTGATTATTAATTAAACAAAGCCACTCCCAAATTGCTATGGTGCTACAGAGCAGAGAACCAACGCCCAGGGCTACTGCTATTAGAGATTCCTGCTCGCCAGCTCTGCGAGTCACCCTGGGCGAGATTCATACACAAGGCAGATTTCAGTGAAACCCAGCAAACTGGAGAGTAGCACTGTTCTGGAACTGGTTAGAAGGCTTTACAGAATTCAGCTCCACCACAATGTATCTTCCACTTGAACCAAAGCATTTTATCAAGCAAGGTTTCTGTATAAAGCAGTTTGCCAGGAGAGTTGAATTTATCATACGAGCTGATGCAGTCAGAAAAAGCAAAGGGTGTTCAGTTTGAGATTCACTTAAGCGCTGACTTGTACATTAGCATTCCCCTAAAGAAACCAAACAATGTCCTTTTGACAAGTGGCCAAGAACAGAGCTTGACTTTAAAACTTTTAGAAATAGCAGTAAGACAGATGCATATAGGATTTGGAAGCTGAACTCTCTCTGCTTAGTGTGAACCAGATCACTGAATGAACTCACAGAAGGTTTGTTTGCTCACAGGCAACAGGAAAGAAACATGGCACTCTCATGAGGCAAAACTCTTGAGACTTTCCTGGAGGGGTCTTTGCGAATAGAATCGGGTGCTGCAGAGCAAAGGAGTCAATCTTTATCTGAGCAATGTTAGTGACAGGAAGAAAACCTTATGATTGTGCAGTATAAATAATACCCCTGGAACAATTTTTCTTTTCAATTTAAATTGCCTGTGAACAATAAGCACCAGTTTCATTTTCCCCAGACTTTTGTGAATTTAACACTTCTTCTTTTAAATTAACACCTTTATTTGTTTAACCTGACCATAGAAACATAGAATATGCTGAGATGGAAGGGGCCCACAAAGGTCATCAAAGTTCAACTTCTGGAGATGAACAGGACACCCCCAAGAATCACACCATGTGCCCCTTTAAGCATCTTTAATCTTGCCAAGTCATATATCAATTATCTGAAAAAGATTTGTTAAATTATACTGTTTTTTCCTAATTTCCCAAATCCAAAGGAACTAAAAAGCCTGTGAGTAATGTGGACCCAAGCTCTATTAGACAAATGCACATGCAACAACAAATGACCCCACTGACTTTGCTGGAGTGCCTCACAATGGTTAGGCATCTCCCAGATGATGCCTCCAATGGAAATAGTTAAAAGGTAGACCTACTCCTATCAGGACTTTTATATAGCTACATTTTCTGTATTTAGCAGAAAAAAATGGGGTGTTTTTATTTCAAAATCAACCTGACTCACTCAAAGAGACATTTGGAAAATTCTCATTATTATGATGCATTCATGCTTAAGTTTCATTGACAAAGCAGTGTCAATCACCAAAAGGATGGTTTCCAAATTCAAGATGCAGCTTGCTACTGCTTACAGTAATTCTTAGGCTTTTATGATGACTCTACTTTAATTTACTGGCTATAAGGATGTTATTTATTTTTTGGGCTGACCCAGGACAGTTAAGATGAAAAAGTAGGACTGGTTCTGCATAACAACTACATGAGAAACAAAGTCAAGCAAGTTAGATGCTGATCTCTTGCACACATCAACCAGGAAGCTGGCAAGGAAATACAGGTGTGACAATCTTATTGGTCAATAGAAAGGAACACCTCTCAAAACTATGAAGGCATCCTTAGCTGGATCCACTGTCTGAGAGATTCCTTTTCTTCTAAAAGAGTAGGGGAAAAGAAAGATTTTATAGGAGATCAAGCCAAAGGTCTCAGCTCCTAACCATAGAGAACAGCTCTGCACAAACGCAATGTGACACTTGCAATATCCAAGTGTCCACACGAAGCTCATCCAAAACTGCAAATAATTTTTAGCTTTTTAGGATTTTCAGTCAAAAAGTACAGGGAGATAGAACAGATAGTGGAGCTTGTAAGCTCTTAACAGTTTATTATTTAGTCAGGTGAAAGCAGCACCTACCATATAAAATATCAATACTTTCTGGCTCCCATGCCTGTGGTCTTTTGGCATGGGGCACCCATATGAATATAGCACTGAATAATTGCTTCTCTCCAAATAACTGATGTCATCTACATGACTGCTATTCATTACTTTCAGTTTGCTTTTTAACTTTTTGATATCTGACATTTAAAACTTAGATTCCCTGGAGGGATCAGCAGTGTGTCCTGAATTAGCAGCTTGGATTCAGCACTGCTCACTGACCCACCAAAGCAGCAAACAGCAGAGCTCCACAATAGCCAAGCAAAGACAGGCATTTCCTCCATTCTTCCTGTGTTCCTGATTTATATCCCCTCCACTCATGCCAGAAAGGAGGTGGATGCTACCAACTTGTCCCCAGTTACTTCTGCCCAGCAACACCTGCAGAATGTAGGAAGCTGCTGGCTGCTGGCAGCTCTGCACCAGCTGCCTGTTTGCTCTGCAGCTCCAGCAGCTGCATGATATGAAACAGGAGCCCAGGAACTGAAATCCCACCTGCTGGTGTTTGTAATGACTCAACTCATTCAACTCTGAAAACCTAGTAGCTAAAGCAGCTTGTCTTTCAACACAAAACAAGAAATTACACCTTATTTTTTCCTCTCATTCAGACATGTTAAAAGCAGAAACGACTCCTAGCAGATAATTGACACAGGAACACTAGTATGCATTTTTATATATGTGTGTGGCTACTCATGAAGTGGTCTACTTTAAAGTAGTCTGCTTTCAGATCATATTCCCATCTCCATCTTTTTCTTCACAATTTTTTTGTCACACAAACTACCTTCGACTTGACTATACGGGGATTCCCTGCCTCCTAGGGAATCTTCAAATGATAGAACTAGATACAGGGAACAGCTGGATGCAAAAAGACCACACTGCTTAAGCTCACTTCTATTTCAGTCATTGTCAGCTGCTGTAATGACCTTGTGGAGAGGGAGCACAAATGAGAAATGGCTGCTCTCTCCCAGTTCCTGTGCCTCTATGCTAAGCATATCTGAAACATATATCAGCCTTTTGACTACTGTTAACCACGTATTTCACAAGATTTGGGATAGCATCGTTTATGCCACCTCCAAAAAAATTTTAAAAGAGCAATTTTAAATGAACATTTTGCATTTGAATGCCAAGATAGAGCCACGTTATTGTCAAGGCATCAGCTGGAACTGTGCCAGCAGGAGAATGGGAACACCCATCCTCTATCAGCTCCCTGTGACTGATACTGCTTGATTAGTGTCACCACCTGTGGGAGCTTACCATTTCCAGGCCATAACTTTTAAACAAAACTTTAAGTACACGTTGCCTTAAGTCACTCTAATTGGCTTGAACAGCCAGCTAGCTATCCTGATAGGGACATTACAACTGTATTTGTACAGTGCATGACCCACACCATTGTGAAACATAAGCACTTCATAGGTAAAAGTTAATAACCATTCCTTACTGTTCCAGCAACAATATTCTAATCTGTGACCACAGTATGGCATTTTTCCATTAATTTGCCTTATACTGGGCAACAGATCAGGTGTAGCTGAGAGTAGGATATGTGTGGGTTCAATTATAAGTTCATCTTTGTACTACTTAACCTTTCTTTCATATATACTACATATATAGGTTCACCAAACAACAGAATTGTTGAATTTGGCAGGTGCCTCTGGAGATCGTCGTGTCCAAGTCCCCTGCTGAAAGCAGGGTCGCCTACAGCAGGTTGCTCAGGGCTATAACCAGTTGAGTTTTGAATATGTCCAAAAATGGAGACTCCACAACTTTTCAGTACAGCCTGTTCCAGTCTTCAATCATCCTCACATTACAATAGGAAAAAAATTCTACATTATATTTTCATGTAATTCCCTGAATTTCCATTGACTCTCATCCTGTTATTTGATGTCAGAGAAGAGTCTGGCTTTTTCTTCTTTACTTAGAATCAAAGAATTATAGAATGGTTTGGGTTGGAAGGGACCTTAAACACCTTCTAGTTCCAGCCCTCCTGATGTAGGCAGGGACACCTTCCATTAGACCAGGCTAACTCTTCCAGGGATGGGGCATCTACAACTTCTCTGGGAAACATGTCCCACAGCTTTACCACCCTCACAGTAAAGGATTTATTTTCAATATCTAATTTGAACCTACTCACCCATTCAGTTTAAGGCCATTACCCCTTGTCCTATCCCTACATACTCTTGAAAAAAGTCCCTCTCCAGCTTTTATGTAGGCCCTCTTTAGGTATTGGAAGATGCTGTAAGGTCACCCAGAGCTTTCTCGATGCTAAAACCCCAAATCAGTCTGTTGAAGACATGATCCAGCCTTCTGATCATTTCTGTGGCCTTCCTCTGGACAAAGAGGTCTCCATGATCAGGTATGGATACCCACTGATGAGATCCCCCTAAGCCATCTCTTCTGCAACTGAACAGCCCTAGTTCTCTCAGCCCCTCCTCAAATGACAGATGTTCCATCTTTTCACCACCTTTGAACCCTTTTGCTGGACTTTTTCCAGTATGTGCATATCTCCTGTGCCGGGGAGCTCAGAAGTGGACCCAGCATTGTGCATGTGCCCTCACTTTCTTTGTCCTGCTGGCAATGCAGTGGTCTGCAACGTCATTAGGATACTGTGCAACAAAAGGAATTAAATTATGTCAATATTTGAAGGTGAGGATTGCAGTGAGAAGCTTTCAGAAGTGCGTTCAGCATTCTGCATTAGGAAGCACCTCACAGCATGAAGCAGCTGGAACAGGGTGCTGCATTATTTTAAAGTTCATGTTACAAACAGTTGAAGGTCAGGCTGGATAAAAGTACTCTTTCCAACCCCATGCCTCAGCATGACCACTGAATAATGGCATTAATAATCAAACTTGGCTGAACAACTCCTTGAAACATGACAGAAGAGTTATCCCACCACCTCTCTGGGTAACTTGCGTCAGTGGTACACTATGCTCCTCACAAAGATGCAAAAACATTCCCTACATTCCCTCCACAAAAAAATAAAAAGTAAGGAAAAAAAAGGTAAAATAAGAAGGTGAAAACATAGAGGATTTTATACCTGGTCTAAATTTGGAGAGTTAGTTTTACAACTTTGTGGCTGAGACCCAGATAAAAATATAATATTCAAGGTCTGGAAAATCCAGCTCAGGAATGAGACAGCTAAATCCCAGATTTAACCTTGACAAGGCAACTAAAACTGTCCAAGCAAAGACCCCCACCCAGTTCAGAAGTGGAGAGAGAAGAATGGTACCATGATATGGACACAGTGAGGATGTGGTGGAACATCTAAGGCACGGCAGCTGTGAGAGCTGCTGCAGAAAGGACTCAGCACTGGAGCCCACTGACACTGTGCAGTCTGTGTGGCTGCACATTCTGTGATGAATACACAAGCCAAGGCAATGCCAAGAATTTGGGAGAAGGTGGAGGGGTCTGTGGAGCACATCATGCAGGCCAGCAAGTGTCAACACCACCAGAGTCTGCACCGGAGTTTGGAGAAAAAGACCAACAATACCAGGAAAGAGAGAAACTCGGCAGAATGAATGCATAAACTTCATTGCAGAGGTCATGCTGATTTGGATATTGGCCCCAAAGCAAAAGAAATATTTTAAAAAATATATTAGCATGCAAGCCACAGTGGGGCTAAGAAAGCAGTTGTGTCAGTGGTTTCAGCTGAAATTCCACTGAGATGTGTTTTCTGCTCATTGAAAAAAAAAATTAAAATAACAAGATGGAATCCTTTATCTTTATCTTTGCAAACTTTTGGGTAAGTAAGCAAGAATAAAGAGAATCCCATCCCTTATTATAATTAAAGGACCTAATTCTAGAGTCAGGTCTGGAACATCATGTCACTAGAAGCTAAAGGTTTCTGATCTTTGAGGCAAAGCGTTAGGAGAACTGAGAGTCTGGGTTACAGATAAACAAACATAAATTTGAAATAAGAACAACAAAGGATACAATACAAAGGAGGACGACAGAAACACCACAGCAAGGTGGCAGCTCTGGGAGATGTGCTGAATTATAAACATTGTGGCTCAGCTGCTTGCCTGTAATAGAGTTTATCATCCATGGACCAAGGCAGGCCAGAAACAGAAGAGGGCTTAATTAAAAGAAAGAGGCTAGTTAAAAACTGCCCATGTGATACTAAGTACAAAAAGAAGCTATTCAAAACATAAATATTTTTCCCCCCATTTTCATATAATACAGTATAACAAAATAAGAAAGTGCTGGCTTACAGATTTCAAGTAATACTGAAAATTGAGTATCAGTTGCACAGACGGGGGGAGTAATTGGCTTTAATTTTGTAGTACAGCGAATTCTCTGTCTTTAGACACAGCTAGTTATTTTAATTTATTGAAATGCATTTACTCCAGTATAAGAATTCCAGACATGAAGCATTGGTGATCATAACTGACTTTCTCAGATAAGAGGACCAGATAAACAGTGTTCTTCATAGGCTGGGGTACACCCCCAACTTCCCAATCCCTCTCATCACAGAATCCCTCTTCACTCATTTGCTGCCTGCCTGTGGGACTGAAAAAAATATTTCAAAGTAAACCTAAATGCTACCAGGATTAGGCTTTCTCTTACCAAACACAACTGAGCAATTAAGTTCCACATATGCTGAAATCCTTGAAACTCCTTGGTGTAATAGACCATGACAGTTTCCTTATTGTTGTGAAAAGGGCATTAAACAATACATGAGCAAGTATATTTAATATGGGTCTTCAAATGACTTAGTGATTTTAAAGCATGTCATTCAGCAATGCCTTCCAGAAATCTCAGTGCACCACAACTCGAAACGGAGTATGATGTAAGAACTGGTACATGACAAACCCACATCTTTATCCAAAACTATGTAAGGGATGCTCCATGCTTTTCATGACAGCCTGTATCAAATGGTGGTGATTTGTATTATAAACATCCATTTGTAAGCGGAAAAAAATGCCTCCAGAGATACCAAAGTCATAATGGATTGCTCTTCTGTTTTGCAAGCAGTAATTAAAGTATCAGATTATCGTATTTTAAATCTTTTGCATCTCTTGTGCTAGCCAATTTGAAAAATATTACCTGTAAACGGTATGTATTGCAAGTTAATTGAGTAATTTATTCAGCTAAAAAGAGGAAAATGTTGGGATGACATATTTTGGAAAACCATCATCCTTCAGGACAAATCATCAGATTCCTAGCAAAAACTTACCTGAGCTCCAGTTACCAGCTTTAAATGTTCAGCAACAGAAATCTGCTGAACTTTTGTCTTTCCAGGCATGTATTGAAATGTGGCTTTGTAATAATGAGAATAAAGTAGAGAGGGGATGGTTGAACCATGGCCTTCCAGCTCTCAAGAGAATGGCTGGACCACTTACAAGATACCAGTTTCTCCTTTAGAAGGGCTTTCCACTTGCAAGTGTTAGCAAATACTTCCCAAGCCAGTGTGAGAAAAATCACTTTCTTACCTAACAGATCACAACTGAGCAGGCCTGGATCCAGTGCCTGCTCCAGCATAAATGACTATTACACAAATAAACAGTCTCGGCCTGTGTGACAGGGGACATCGACCATCGTGGCGTTTCCCAACCCAGAAAGCACCTACCCATAATACTCATGATAAGGATTTGAACTATTTCAGGGCAAGAAGGAAACAAAATGCAAACTGCACCTCTCATAGGTGTTGGATGGTGTCTCAGCTCCTAAATTTTGGAGTATAAGGCTTTCTGGAAAATTTTAGTCAAATTTCATCCAAAGAGCTTTCAAGTGATAAAAACCTGCATATGGTTAAAGCACTGACAACAGAAATTTGACCACTTCCCAAATAAATTTTGTCTGCTTTCAACCACAATGTCTTACAAAATATTACTACTTTAAGAGCACTGGAAGATTGATGATTTCCAGATCTGTCTGTCTCTGGCTTTGACTCAGAACATTGCTAGTGTGGGTCTGACTACACATCTTCTTCATTACTTCTCATTCCTCTCATGTAAATTTCTGATATTTATTCCAAGCAGTAGATCATAAGACTTGGAAACATGTGTTTATTATGAAATTAGGAGAAATGCCCGAATTCTAAAACTTATGTATTACAAAAAACAAGGACAAACAAAGCACTTCAGAGAATGCCTTCAGAACAGATGTAACATCAGCCACTTGAAGCTATGCAAATTTCTGTATAACATAATGAGCAAAGGCATCTCAGAGCAGGGGAACCAAAATCATATTAAAAACCTGTTGACTAGTTTTGTAAAGATGTTAAACATTAACAGTAGTAGGGTCCACCAGATCTTTATAGCAAAATAGGAATATGTTCTGGAATAGTCCTATTTTGTTTGAAGCTCTCTGGGGCAGTTCCTGCAGGATTTAGTCACTGAGGCAGAGAAAGTAACCCATTATAAAAGGCCAGAAGAAAGCTTAGTGGCTGGGTACAGTCTCAGGGCCCTGAGCAGGGAGCTGGGGGAAAGACTGAGGTTGCCTCTTTCTTCATTAATAAGGCACAAGGCTGGTTTTGAGACAAGTCTAACTATCTGCATTAGGGTCACTGGGTTTGAGCTGACAGCTGAAAGCCCCTGTGAACAGTTGCATTTGAATTACTGAATTTCCTATAGGAAACAATTCTGTCAGAGCAGAATCAGGCTAAGGTAAATGCATCCCCTGAAAACAGGAGAAAGCAAATGTGCAAATGAAATGGAGATACATCTGAGGCTGGAGCCAGGAGCAGGTAGGGGCTAAGCTTTGAGGATGCATTTTTAGACAAAACCCAATTTTTTTTTATAAGGTGTGTGAGCAAGAAACCACCTGCTCATTATCTCTTCACATCACCAGACAGCAACTAGAACTTCTTTTACAGGCTTTGAAGCTACTAAATGCTCTTAGGTGTGACCTGAGAAGAGAGCCAGTGAAGAGTGTGTAAAACTACAATTACAAATGGTCTAAGCTGAGACCAAAATGGGTACCGACGATTTACTTCTACATCTAGACTAAAGTGGATTAAGGATGTAACCTAAATTGTCCAAAATGAGTGGTGCCAGGTAGAAATATGGACCTTGGAAACTTTTGGTACATATGGAACAAAACTTGTGTGGATGTGGTTTGGATAGACAATATAGAAGATAACAAATTACATCTCTAAATCTTCAGGCACAAGTGCTGGAGAAGAAGAAATGTATATGCAAATTCCCTCAGGAAAACACACTTATTTCATGAAGTGTACAGAAATGACAGCTAAAATGACTGATATGCCTGGGAGCTTTGGTTTTACCTTCCTAATACGTCAAGCAGGTAAACAAAGCATGGTAGAACTCTATTTTTTGCTTGAGTTCACCATCTTGCTTCTGCATTTTGTTTTCCTAATTGCTATTTGTGTTTAAAAAAAACCCCACAAACAGAAATCAAATTAAATCCACACTAAGATCCAAAGCTCTTAATTCTCTCAAGTATATTTGTAACAAAAGGGTGCTTTTAGCAGCCATCAGGGAGCACTGTGAATTTCAAACAGGCAAATCCATATCTGATGGATTTCATCTACCCAGCTGAGCAATGTTAAGTATTCACTGCCCATGAACATGTGATTTTAATCTCACTGAAATATATGAGGCATGCCCCAAGGAGAACACGCTGTAGTTCCAGCATGCATTGCTGAGGACAGGCTTGCACTGACCTCTGCGGAAGGACCCTGTGTGGTCAGTGCAGCAGTAGTGACCACCATCCAGGTTTCATTTTCCTGAGCATTGCACTGTATTAATTGTGTACCTGAAACCTAAGATGATTGGTGATCATGTTTTAGGTAAAAAAAAAGTCTACACAACTAATTAATTGTGGAATTTGAATAAAATGCTGGCTTAGACCTCTGCTTTTGAACACAGTTTTTTGTCATAGCTTCCAGACACATTTTTGTGGAGAGCTTTACAAACTTTGATTACAATTCTATGTGCTGTTACATGTGCAAGTGTGCACACATAGCTGTGTAACGCGCATAGTTATTTATCTGATTAACATCCACAGTTCTGAGTCATCAATATAACTTTTTCTAAGGACTAAAAGAACAGCAACCCACACTGATTTTCCAACCAATCAAAAAAAGACAAATCACTCTTCAGGCAAATCAGGAGTCTTGACTTAAGCTTACCTGGACTTGGATCTTTGCCAATCTTTTAAAATCACCTTTCAAGAAATATCCCAAAAGCCTCCAGAAATGTCTCTGAACTTCAGATAGAGTGTCTGACGGGAAATAGTAATGTTATTTAATTACCAAATTAACTTTGAATGTTTCAGTGGGGAAAAACTGGAAAGTTTAGCTCTTCGAAAGTTGTATTCAAATTCAAATCTTGTGGGTGGAGTTGGGGTGTGAAGGTGCATAAATAGGCAGTAGGAACAGCAGCATTCACACTGAAACCAGGAACACCTTCACATCCTGGCAGGAGTCTGGGAGAGTAAATAAGGTAAGGCACTGCACACTCCCTGCTTCAGAAGGGGGAGCCGTGAGCCCGAGCTAGCTGGGGATGGGGAACCTGATCAGTGGAAAGAAAAGACTGCAGCAAAGCAGGCACAGTCCAGCACAGCTTATGAAGGAAAATCAGTAGAGAAATATTGGCTTTGCAGGTTAAAAAAAAAAAAAAACAGGAGAAGAGGGGTTGTTTTGGAAAGCTTTTCAAAAGTGCACATAGTTTTCCAGGGACACAGTTTTTAAGGAGCAGGTTTAATGTTCCTCTGTCTTAGCTTTCTGCATGCGGCCTCTGCAACAGTATAAAATGTGCCTGACCTTCAGTTTCCTGGTTGTCCCATACATCTTTATTTTATTTTATTTTTTCTTTTTAAAGAAGCATTACTTCCGCCATACAGCTCTAGCCAAAACAATTCTTGAGGCAACCCTGACAATCCGCAGAGTTGAACTGAACTTCATGCAATTTTCTTACTTGCCAAGGAGACTTTTCTTTGGGTGGAAAAGCAGTCTGCTGCAAAAGTTGTATTTCATACCCTTTCTACAGGGACTCTTTGGATGTTTGAGCTCTACTGGACACCCCAGTAGCAAAGAGCACTGTATCACTCATGGAAACTCAGCTAATGTCTCCTCCTGCAGTTCCTATCTGGAAAAACACTTCTGTTTCCCTGGAGTTTAGTTTTCATTGTCTGAACTTTAAAATCAGCCAGCCTATTGTGGTGGGGTTTTTTTGTAGGCTTGTTTTTTCTTTTTTCTTGGGTTGTGTTTTTGTTTTGGTGGGGCTTTTGTTTGTTTGTTTGTTTGTTTGTTTATGAATATTTTCAATGTTCTGTACCGCTTTTAGAATATCTTAAATTTGCTTTTTTCACCCATTATATTGGGTCTAGTTTCTAGGAGCAAATGTAATGACAAAAAATGGTCATGTCGCTGAAGTGCTTTTCGCCTTCAGAGAAACATCTCAGCTGAAATGCTGAGGAGCTTCCCATCAGATGTGTCTTGTCTCCATGCCCCAGTCTGGCTCAGGAAAAGCTCTCTGCTTTGTGCTGCTTCCACCCTCAAACGCCATTTCAGTTCTCACTCTGTCACACAGCAACTCTTCTCCACTCTTTTTATTATAGATTCTGCTGGGTTTAACAATTAGATGATATTTTTAAGGGAAAAGACAGTATTGGAAGTTTCAACACCACCATTAAGCTGTGTCTGTGCTAATGTTCACTGAAAAGCCTAGCTTAACACTCTAACTTCTCATCTGAGTTGCTCCCACAGCAAAATGGGGGAAGAACTGAGACAAATTAATTTTTCAGCACCTGCTGCTGAGTTACTCTAGCACTGGGAGATCAAGGTAGAACTGTGAACTTATTAGGACTTGCAAGGACTTTTGGAATCAGTTATTTTGCTGAGGATATTCAATACACGTAAAAAGAAGAGAGAGAAACTAACAAGCATGCACATCCTCAAAGGGCCACAGCACAATGGCACCAGCAGGGGACTGGAAGCAGCCAGGTCCTTCAGGGCGGTGTGCTATGCAAACCTCCCGCTCCCGTGCCCCCAAGCCCAGGCCCCTGCCTGGAGCTGCTCCTTCCAGCCCTGACTCACCCCACTGCATATTTGTGACTTGACCTGCTGCTTTACCTACCCTGCCCTTATCTGCTGCGTGCCTCACTGCCAGCACCCATCTGGGAGGCACCACAGTGACAGCGAGTTTCTCTCACCTGTTCCAGGGGCAGCCATGGAGAAGAGTTACGTGTCCATGTTCTTGCTGCTCATTGTCATCTCCTGCGCTCTGGCAAAGGATGCAGGCAAGAAGGATACAAAGGACACTACTGCTAAGCCAAAACTGCCTCAGACACTCTCCAGAGGTAAAAAACAAACAATTGAAAAAAAAAAACCCCACCAAATTTAAAAAAAAAAAGTGCAATACTGTGAATATTTCAGCTACTATGCTGTTCTAGAAAATTAATTTTCTTGCAACTCATTCCGCAAAACCTTTTCTAGTATTTCCTAGCACCTTCTCCTCCTTTATTCCTGATTTAAAGCCCTCTGGCAGTGGGTTTATTGCAAGCCCCTCCTGGCAGAGGTGGGCAGGGGCAGGATTCAGACCGGGGGTCCCTGGCCCAGCTTGTAAGGCACTGTCTGAGAGCATGTGTCCCCTGTCCCTCCTGCAGGCTGGGGGGACCAGCTCATCTGGACGCAGACCTACGAGGAGGCGCTTTTCCGGGCCAAGCACAGGTACCCACCCACCCTGCAGCGCCCGCCCTGAGCCCCCTGTGCCTCCCCTGGTCCTAACGAGGGCTCTTCTTTTCCAGCCAGAAACCCCTGATGATTATCCACCACTTGGAAGACTGCCCACATAGCCAAGGTAATCCTTTTGCGCTGGGGAGGGAAAAAAACTAAAAAAAAAAATCTTGGTTTAAGTTTCTGGAAAAATGCTGCTTATAAAAATCAGCCACTGTTCTGATTAAACCTTAGTGATGTACTAGCCTGCACAAGTATGGGGAGTGTTCTTCAAGTTACTGTACTGCAAAGGTGTTTTCCAATGTGTAGAAATACAATTAAAATGGTAACTCAGTGTTGCAAGATATAGAATAGATAGAGAAATGAGCACAGGTCAGTAGGGTTTGACCTCTGACAAATCAGGAAAACCAATAGCAAGACCAGTAGTGAGAAATAATAATTTGTTGGAAAGGACATATTCAGCTCTCAATCTTATCAGTGACTAAGACTGAATCCAGCCAGGGACTAAATCAAACCAGGCTGAAACAGGATTTCTGGTAACTGGGATAACTCTTTTCCCAAGGTCTTTGAATCTATCTGAGGGCCCTCCTTCCTGCAAGTCAATCCACATGGCAAGACTTTTGCATCCATTCATAGCTCCAGTAACTCCAGAAGGGTCTTTTTGTACAAGCATTTAAACCCTTCCAAACATTTCACTCAGAAGCCCTACATGCTGTATTATCAATTGCCTTAAAAGCTGGGGACAGAAACCACAATAGGAGAACAGGAGGTTTGAATGGTCAAATGCTCAAATGCAAACCTAAGCAGACAAATTTGAGAGCCAGATGCACTGTCTGAAGGAAGATGGGACATTTTGCACTATTATAATTACTCTTTAATGCAGAATATAAATGAGTGTTTCATGTTCCAGTGGAATGAACTGAAAATCTTTCTTTGCTGCAGTTGTAAACTGGAAATTCTATTTTTATTTCATCAGTTTTTTTGAATTTGTTTTTGGAGAACAACATATTTCAGGTGCATCTTTTAAATTTTCTTTCCCATTTGTTTCTACTCTAGCCCTCAAGAAGGTCTTTGCTGAACACAAAGATATACAGAAACTGGCTGAAAAATTCATTCTCCTGAACCTTGTGGTAAGTTTCCCAGTTACACTTAATTAAGTGAAAGTGACAACGTTCTGCTTTTAATTATGGTTTTTCTAACTAAATAGCTAGGGTTGGCTAGGAAAATGGCCACTGCTGAAGCATAACAGATTTCATAATAAGTCTTTTTTCATTTGTAGCTGTCATAAACTCAAAATGTGAGGGAATGTAAAGTTTAATAATAACATGAATGGTTGTTACCGATCTGCAATTCCAGCTGTTAAAAAACTGCATCCCAGACAGTGAATTTCTTAAACTGCAAGATGTATTATTTGAGCTGGATTTCATAACACAAAGTACAGTGAAGGAAAAAGCTATGGAACATGCCCTCCTTGACTAGGAACCTTCTCTGTTTTCTTTAAGTATGAAACCACAGACAAGAACCTTGCACCTGATGGCCAGTACGTCCCTCGGGTTTTGTTCATAGGTGAGTACCTCAAGCATCAAAGCTGATCTCAGAACAGAGCCCCTGCTGCACCATGCATCTCAGATCCTCAGGCTGATTAACAGGAATTTATTCCACGAGAAATACAAAGGTTCTAGTTGCTTTTGTGGATCAAGTATTGAATCAATCCCAGCCAGCTTCACAGGTCCAGCATTCCTCTCTCAATGGCAAGATGCCACAGTTGCTGGAATGGGTAGCTCATCCTGTTCCTAATAAACCTGCAAACACAACACTTAAAACTGAAATGTCAGTAACCCTTAGAACAATCTCTTAGTCAGCGGAAGCAGACGTGTTTCAGAGACACATTTAGGAAGCAAGCAGGAGTACAGAAAGGTTTATTTCTTTTGATTTCCTTCCGCTTGAAGGTTAACCTCTACAAATTCTCTCACCCTATTTTCCCCAGATCCTTCCCTGACTGTGAGAGCAGATATTACTGGAAGATACTCAAACCGTCTCTACGCATATGAGCCCTCTGACATTTCACTGTGTAAGTACAGTGTTCTGACACATTCTGAAAATATTCTGAAAGCAGTCACATTTTTCATGCGACAGGAATAACACCAGGCATTACAGATTCTCGCAATGCCTACTGGCTGAAAGATATTTAACCAGGATTAAAATTAAACAGGATGCTAGACTTAAACTCAGTGAGATGAAGAAAATGATGGCAGAGCCCTGGAGCCTTAAGCATCCATCTGTTTTAAAAGTAAGCACACATCAGAAGGAACTTGCATAATTCAGCAGCGTTCACTGCAAGCAATGGTGAGAACTCTCACACATGAGTCCTAACAGGCCAGGTCAGGAAACCTTCTGGGAGCAGGGAAAGATGTTTGCTACAGCCCTCCCTCACTGCTGCACCGCTCCAGTCTCTGCCCATGTATTTGCATTAATGAATGTTTTCACCAGTCAAAATTAAACCCATGATGTTCACAAATTGCTTGGAAGAGTAAGTGCATCTGAATCCCTATAGCAATAGGCATGTGATTAAAAGCTTTAATAGTAATGACATTATCTCTACAGCATTTTTGGTTGCTGGCAGAGGAAATTGCAGCAAAAATAACATGCATGAGTATTTCATTTCTAGTGTATTCAAATATGCAGAAGGCATTGAAGCTCCTGAAGACTGAACTGTAAGGAGAACTGAAGAAGACTGAAGAAGCCCTTAAATATTGCGAAGTCTTACTTTCCATCTCTTCTCCACACCTTGATAATGGTGAAGAGACTACTTAGAGTGATATTTAGTGATGTGTAGTGATGGTTTCTATACATAAACACTACAGTTTTACATTAGCACTTTTGTACTGGGCAGCATTTTTAAAAGCTGGAAGCTTTTATTTTAAGGCGTACAGAAGAATATTGTATGATTCAACTGTAAAAATGATTTTTTTAAAAATAAATCCATTTCAAGTGTTTACATACAAAAAATTGCTGTGTTTTCTGTTTTTTTCCTTATCTTCATCTACCATTATTAGAAATAGTAAAATCACTGTGTTGCTTGAGACCACAGCTTGCATTTGACATTCCAGCACTTTGGAAGGAAAAGGGCTGCTGCGGATTAATTCCAGCCAGCAGCCCAACTTCACACAGCTGCTCACTCTCTCACTCACTCCACTCCAGTGGGACAGGAGAGAGAATCAGAAGGGTGAGAATACTCCTGGGTTCTGATAAAGACAGTTTAATAGGTAAAGCAAAAGTTGTGTGCACAAGCAGAGCAAAACACAGGATTAATTCACTGCTTGCCACAGGTAGGCAGGTGTTCAGCCACCAATCAGAGAGCAGGGCCCCACAACGTGTAATGGTGACTTAGGCAGACAAACACCATCACTCTAAATGTGTCCCCCAGTTTGCATGGCGAGCATGGCCTATCCCCTTACTCAGCTGGAGTCAGCTGTGTCAGCTCTGTCCCCTCTTGACTCCTCCTGCAGCCCAGGTCTACTTGCTGACAGGGGAGTGTCAGGGAACAGCAACGACCTCTTCTCTGTGTGAGCTATCACAGAAAGCAACCTTGTGTTATCAGCACCGTTGTGGCTGCAAATCCAAAGCAAAGCACCACACAAGCTAGTGTGAAGAGAATCAACTTCACCCAGCCAAACCCAGCAGAGGAAAGCAGCTTTTAATCTCCATTTTCAGCAGCTAGCTAAGCTCTCTATTACTCAGCCTACTTTATCTCCAATTATTTTCTAGTTGCACCAGCCTATGTGGAGCTTTCATTATTAGCCCTTTCTTTACAGCTAAGATAGCAGGAAGTGCAAATCTTTCACAGAAAATACTTAAGGAGAATAGGGTTGTTTGCATATGCGGCTTGTTTTTCTTTTGACCTGGCTCCATTCTGAAGTGATTTAAGATGTAACTGCTTCCCTTAAAGAGTACCTGCTTACACCAGATTTCAGTAAAGCCCTGAGATGACTAATAAACTGATACCATCTTGACTATGTGTCTGGCTTCATGATTGTGTTACAGCTTCTGATTGTTTATTTACAAGCCCAAAAGGGACATGAGAAGTCAGAACTAAAATAAATGCCACAGATGAACACCATTAGAGTACACACTACCTAAAGACTTAGGCAAAAAGGAGACTTTCCAGCCCCAAGTATCCACTATCTCTGAATCCAGCAGCAGCATCAGTGATAAATGCTTTGGTCAGGACCATGCCTTCATTATTCTCTCAGCTCTTTGGCAGCGACAGCATCCTTACAGCTTCTATTACCATTACTGCCACTACCAGTCATGATGAGAACTACAAAAGAGGAAAATACTTGGGAGGGCAGAACAGGTGAGAGAAGCAAGAGTTTCAGCTCAAGGGAATCTCTCAGCAAGCTATGCTGAGCTCTTTGGCAAGCTATGCAAACCCCACCTACCAGAAGACCTCAAGAGGTACCTGGAAAGGGTCCCAGACATGCAATTCAGCATTCTTTCAGCACTTCAGTAAGATGTTATTCTCTGCTGCAGCACCCAGAAGGTAAAAGAGATGCAGTGGGGGGCATACATATTCTCTAGAATCACATATCGGTTAGAAAAAGCAAAAAATGTGGTCACACCACTTAGCAGAGGGACAGCACAGAGGGAGGCTGGAGCAGCTGCTCATCAGAATCATCTTTACCTACTCAACCCAAATCACACTTGCTAGAGCTCTCTATGTGACATAAAACAAAGGCTGCTGGTGCCATCATGTTTTAAAACTGTTTTTGTAAAACTATTGAAGTAGCATTATTTTCTTAAGCAGATGTACTGATGCTGTGTATAACGTCCAGTAAATGGATATAAAATGTAACTACAAGGGTCTACTAATCTACATGCCTAGATGCAAATACCCAAGTTAGTCCAGGCTGCAAGTATCAAGAAATTAGCTTCTGAAACTGAAAATCTTTTTTTTTTTTTTTGCATGGCTATTTCTGCAAGGCTATGCTTTTTCTCATTTACCTTTCACCTTAACCAAATTTTCAGGAATCTTAACACAAAAGCAAGTCAACTTAACCCTGCTCTTTTAATCCTGTCCTCTAAATACAGTTTTTTTTTCAGGTTTATAGAGGCGCCAAGCCAAGCTGAGATACTATGAAAGCCTCTTCCCATTTTTTTTGGAAAACCTGGGAAATCATTGCTGAAATACATATGATCATTAGATAACGTGAAGTACACAGAATGGATGTGGGGGTTTTAAGAATTCCACTAGCATTCAGACAGTCTTCTAAATAATTAGCTCTAAAAATAATAACCCAAGGACACACACACTCCTATTCATCTGTCAGCTATAGCTTTTAAGGTACATTTTTACAGATATCACTTCAAGTCATACAAGCTTTCACTTTCGCAATAATTACTTTCATGTGAAAGGTGGCAGACACTGAGCAGTAGTATCAGGATGTTAGTCAATATCTGGATTCGCTTTCTCACATTGACGGAGAAGAATTGGATTTTATTGGTTTATAGCCAATTATTTTTATATGAGAAAAATGTGTATGTGTTTTGAAGGAAGACATCTTTCTACATTTTTGCAGAATAATCAACTTGAAGAAAGCATTTGAACACAACTAAGGCCAAAAGACATCTAACGTAAGCAGTAAGAACACTCCAAGCTAATTCACTCTGTTATTTTGACACACTGTGGTGGGTGTAAATAGCTTGTATAAAATCTGGTTACAATCAAGTCCAAATCTCAAGCAGTCAGGTGAAAATTAAAATGCATTGCTAGAAAACAAACAATAAGCAAACAACAACAAAAAAACTTTGTGTGGTGAAAACGTTTTTTTAAGAAGAGAAAGCAAGAAAGTTCAATGACAAAACCCACCAAGAACAGGTATAAATAACTTTTTTAAGTGCTCTAGGTTTGGCATGCCAGAACAGTATGGCATTTCTTGTATACTCACACGAGTCAGACTTTCCCAGAGAGGCAACACACTTCACCTCCCAGAAACAAAGTCAGACTCAGTGTTTTATTGTCCCTTTCAGAATCAGGTTAGGAAAACAAATTCACACCTCCGACTGGGAATTTCACTGTTTGTGTGGGTGGCATTTAACCACAATCCCAAAGAGACTATGTATTTTTAATGTGATGGAAAAACTTTAATCATACCATACAATCCACTGGTGTGTCTTTTCACTACTAAAACAAATTCACATCATGAGACATGAGAGTTTAGGAAGTGGTAATATTTTCAGTATTTTTGCATTGGTGCACATTTATTCTCCAGTATAATATATTTATGAAACCAGATCCACCCAAAACTAAGCACTACAAAAACAACTCAGAAAAAAGTCAAAATTGAAGCAGCAATGTGGTACTATTTTAAGCTTCATTAACCCTCTCCATATGACAACTCCTTGGATTTATCACTCTAATGTACAAAACACAGAGCCTGTCAGAACCAGGAAAATGAACTGTTCTAAAGGTGGCCATGAGATCATCACTGTCCTCTTGATATGTATTGGGAATGGCTGGAGAGCAACTGGGAGAAAGAAGTGCTGCATATATTTTATTAGACTTCAGCAGGCCTGAAGACTCTTAAGGTGTTTCAGCACTTGAATGGGCTCTCACCCAGGATCTCCAGGTATGTGCTCAAGCCAGACACAGCAGCTGGAAAGGCGCAGCAGCAGCTCCCAGAGCAGCTCTAGGGGAAGCACCACGGATGCTGAAAACTCAGCTCCACTTTAAGAACAGCTCTATAGCAAGTTCTTGACATCGCTCTGCTTTCAGTTTCTGCTCTTCCCCTTCAAAACCTCAAGATAATTCCTTCTTCAAGAGCACTTGGCCTGTGAAAGTCTGAAAGTGCTTTGATGGGCATGTGTTTCAACCTCTTTTTGCCTCCTCTGCAGGAGTAAGGAGGGATCTCCCTAGTAAAGGGAGATTGTATAGAAATCTACTTCTGTCTGCCTCCATACTTCCTTTCCACCTTGCTCAGGTGCTGTATTTCTTGGCAGAGGGCCTTAATACTCTTCCCCTTTTTTTCCTGTAGAGCTGTCTTTCAGGCTACAGCAACTGCCTACCCTGCCAGCAACAGCAACTGAGTGAAGAATGAATGAAGAAAAGGTGTAGTGCAGATCTGCAATTCAGTGTGATCAGAAACAAATGGAACATTGTACACTTTGGGAGCTCAGATGTCTGCTTTTTCAGCTGATGTACCACTTCTGTTACAGGCAGCAAGAGGGACCATGCTTTCCTTCAGCTCAGACAATACTTACTACATGGATAACTTAAAATTCTAACTAAAAATTCTTTGTTTTTAGAAAACAAACTACTGGAAACCATTTTTATTGTTGCTGTTTTTCTTTCCTTTTTTTTACACGTCATTCAATCTCTCATGAAATCAAGACTGTTACCTGGATGACAGAGAAATATACGCTGCTGAGTTATTACAATGACTTTACGCCACCTAAAAAAATAGCTGTACAACAACTTTCCACACATCAAGTTTCTTACATCAGAGATGACAGACAATGATTGTGCAAATACCAAACTTCATTCACTTGTCAAGGAAGAAAAGCTTCAAGTTAATCAGCTGCAGATTACATTCTCCTGATTTTCTTCACTCATTGTTCTCATAATGACAATATCCATTAACATTGTTTTTATTCTCAACAAAATTCTAAAGCTACCAGAAAACCAAAACAAACAGGGAAGAGAAGGGATGAAGAACTACAGTAGTCATTAACATACACTTAATGTGCACTATAGAAAATAACGTCTTCAGCTTCTACTTTTACCTTAACAGGAAAGTGGGTGACAAAGTTTACTAGAGTACATCTCAAAACCTAAGTAAATCATACCCAACCATCCACTTTCAATTTTTATCATTTTAATGAGAATTCAAGTGAATTTTTGTAATCAATGAATACAGCAGAAAATACCTCTGGGGGGTTTTTTACACCAGATAACCCAGAAGTGCTATAAAACTCACTGTAAAGAGTTCACCATATCAATTAACAAAGTCTTAACCAGCAGTTCAACTCTGTCCAGCTACTGAATGCACCCATCTACTTTAAGATAGAGATTCTTAGAAGAAAAATAGTGGAAATTAAATATGAGAACTATACATTTCTTATAGAACTTGAGTTTTATTTTGGGTACATGTACACTACCAATTATGGAGAAATACCAAGCTATGGAGAATCAGTATTTTTAAGTAGAGGGTGCAGAGAGAAGATTCAGTCCTTTATAAACTTATCAAATAAATGCACTAGGGTTTGCACGGGGATCCTTTTGGTTCCTGTATCTGTAAGTCAGCCAGACTCCCAGAATCTGAAAACAAAACCCAAAGATATTATTAAGCAGAGAGTCTCCGTCCCATCCCCTAGTTTTGCACGATTTGTTTTAAACATAAAATCAGGACAATGAATTTCCAGTATACAAGTCTAGGATATTTTACTGTTGCTAAAATTGTAAAACCACACTCCATCTTTCTTAATTAGTAAAAAGAACGCACCCTCTCAGAGAAAAATCATACCTAGCAACAGAGAGAAAAACAAAACAAAACTGCCAAAAGTATAAACAAAAAAATCCAAATTCATATTCACAATGCAATAAAAAATTTCCCACTGTTAAAATGAAAGTTAAATTATTCTTCTCCCCTTCCCAAATGATAACTCCTCATAAATCTGCTTCTAGTATGATAAAAAGTCCTCTGAATTGTTTCATTTTACCACTTAACTGTATGGCTATTCCTGCGCATTTTCAAGTCTTGCCATTCCCCTCACCTACCTTCCCCTCTCCCAGCACCTTCACATTTTTAGCAGAGATGGCTGAGGTCAGAGTGATTTTGTTTAAGTTGCCGTATCTCTCTTGCTGCTGTTGTATGGACAAACCTTCTAAAAAGTGCACTAAGCAGAAGGAAAAGGATTTTCACATAATCTACTCTGGGATTAGAAAAGACCTGCTCTAAGGATTTTTACACTCCAATTGATAAAGCAAGTGATGTTATCACCATGGTACTAAAGCAAAGAGTCAAAAGACCTTTTTAATTTTAACCTACTGTTTAAAATACAGTTCACTCCTCATGCAACTCTATCTTTGCACTACAGGTGGCACCAAAAAAAAAAATCCTCAAAGACCTTATATATGCTAGAGCAGGGAATAGGTGGGAAGAAGAGGGACCAAGGTAAAGCAACAACACTCTTTGTATTACTGCTGGAGAAGGGTACACCTGAACAACTCACTTTATGAAAAGCTTTAACTTTACAGCACCAAATTTTAATGCTGAGGTTTGTTGTCTAAATAACAAAGTTGCAAAAAAACCCCTTCCTTCTGACAGACTTAAGCAAGCTCACAGTTTTGAAAAATTTGGCCTAATTAATTGACTCCTGATGTTGGACTAAGGTTTCCTGTAATAAACCCCCTAAAAACTGTGTTTCATAAAACAAAGCTTTAAAAGCAGGGAGAAGAGCACTAAACTTTCTAACCACCCACTCACCTCTGTGAAACTGAAGAAGAGTCCAATCCCTCCAACAAATCTGAGCACCATTCCAGAATATTCTTCCATTATCGGTGCACATGGTCTACAATGGAGAGTTCTAAGACAATCCTGTAGGAGAGAATTGCTTTTCATTTTCTGATGACACTCTGTTGTTTGAAAGCATCTAGCTTGCTCTAGAAGAGACTGCTACCCATGGACAAAACTCCAGCAGTTTTAAAAGACTCCAAGAGAGCAAGTATACAAATGACAGTGGAGTACAGGCTTTGCAGAATGCTGTGATGGTCTCTCCAGTAAGATAAGAGAAGAGCTTAGTATCACTCTAACAACTACATGACACATTTGTTAAAATGCTGCTTTCTGTAACTATGGAAACAGCTGTATATTTGTGGACAAACAGTATGAAAAAGTTATTGTATTTCATGCTTGAAGAACTTACAGCGGCACAGGTTTCATTCGGATAAAAAACTCTGAATCCACAACAATTCAGATTTCTCTCAATATCTGTCCTCGCGCTGTTGGTGTTACTCCATCCCACCTCTAGAAGTTCACTCTAGAAGCCACAAGTAAATACATATTACATTAATTGAACTGTTTTACACTGCAAACCAATATACAAAATGAACTTGATAATGCCCTAAAGCCTTCAGATCTTGATGCTCAACAGGAGAATATAAATATATCAAAGCATGACTCAAGTATCCAAACAGGCTGTGCAGCTAATGAAAGAACAGCACCTAACAGCAGCACATTCATTTTCTTCCTTTGTTTTTGCTAATCCCAACAAGATCCCTAGTAATGGGACATGCAATTAAACTAGCTGGGACTGCCCAGGCTCTACACAAAAAGCATGCTCACATACAAAACTGATTGTTTAGTCACTGCACCCTTACCCACTTCTTATGCAGTAAGAATTGGTCTCCATATCACATGCAAGATTGTTTTACTTTCACATGTAAATGTCTAACGTAGTTATGACCCTTCCAGTTCACAAGAACAATTCAGTGACTTTATCCAATTTACACCATGATTACTGTGTATTTCATCAGCTTATCTGAAATTGCTGAACACAAGACATATTCAAGAAATTGCACTGCTACACCTGTGACCATAAGCCTAGAAAGGAAGCTTAAAAACAAATCAATTAAAAAAAAAAAGATATCCAAAAGTCATTTTAGGGCCCAAATGGATTTCTTTCTAGCTACCAGAGCCAAGCAGTGACCAAGATCTAGTCTTTAATAAATAGGATAATGCTGATTTTCTTAAAATATGCTCTCCCCATTTTATGGAGGACTATATACAAATACATGTGCCCGTGTACATACATATTTATAGTGCTATGCTGTAGATTAACTGAGAAGTCAGGAAACTTTTCTTACCTGCTGTTCCTCATTTAGTGCCAAGCAGGCACAGGAGACAGAAAACTGGACAATAAAGACTAGCAGAAGAATAATCATGTACTGGAAACAACAGTTAAGGATATACTCTCAAATTAATTTTGCTTTTATAACATATTTACCTAATAGCATTCCTTATGTCACTGGGTAACAATAAGTCCTTTAAAACAAAAGAACTATGGAAGCAAATTCTGACTGGCTGTGGAAAAGATGACCTAAATAATGTTCCCAAAACCCAATCACCATATATTATCTCTTTTTGGCTACTACTATACATAGCTGGTGTTTCAAGGTTAGGTATTTCTTGCCTAGCAAGAAAACAAGAGCAGAGAGGTTAATAAAAGAAGTTAGCAAAGAAAAATCTTCAGCTCCAGCTGAAAAAATCTCCAGCTTTAGGGACTCAAGTAATTTCAACATACTTCACTTAAATAAAGTAGTAGAGAAAGTATTTTTCTGGGTATTGCATATTCAGATTATTTTTTTCAATGACATGGTCTTGTAATTAATTACAAAAAATAACTTTAGTGTAGATTAAAAACAAAAAAAGGTAGGAGTTGCTCTTGGAACACAGCCTCACACTTTTTAACTAATGTATCTAAAAATGGTATAAAACAAAAAGAATAAACTCTGATACTAAAGATCATGTTTGGAAGTTGGGGAGTACTTTCAAAATTTGTCTGCTGTGTTCAGAGGCAGATACTTCACAAAATTATGCTGTTTGTAAAGTGGAGGTCAACTCTTATCCACAGACCAAAAAAGTTAAACATTAATAGTTCACGTACTTTAGCTCTGTGTAGAGCTGAGCACACAGTAAGAGGCACCTGTGACACAGTGAGCCACCATAAAAAGCTCTCAATGAATTAAAACAGTCTTATTTTTAAAGAGATGTGAATACTTCTATCTTCAGGGCACAAACAATGGAGAAAAAAAAGGAAACTGAACTAGTTAAATGGAGAGGAAGTCCAATTTAGACTGCGTTCGACCAAAGCAAGACTGTGAATTTCAGTTCTCTTGCTGAAGCACCTCCCCCAGCAGTCCCAGCTGACGGAGCAGGTTGTTTACACGGCTTCCAACAAGCTGCAATCAATGCAATGCATCAAAAGGATACAAAGAATAGCAATACTTGATGATGTTTCACTGCACCAATCAATCCAACTAAGGCAATAAAGAAGAGGAAGACTCCGACTGCAATTACCACTCCAACAACTCTGAAACTAGAGATGAGGCCAAAGCCAATTCCCCATGCTGCAATTCCAATCAGCAGCAGGCTCACCAGCTGCAGGGAAAAGAAAACGCAAAGTTAGACTGCATATTAAAATAACCTGCATATTAAAATAACCTCCCACACACAGTTAATTTTTTTACATTAAAGTTGTTTTGAGAAAGGTGCAATTTTTCTTTCTGGTGCAAAGAGAAGAAACACAACCCTAAACAAACCAATCCCCCACATCCTTGTATAGGTAATTTCAGTTCCAGACATTTTAAGGCATACATATTCTCCCACACTGTCAATGTGGCACTGTTACAACTCAGTCTACCTGTAAGTCAAGCCATGTTGTACTATCTGTGACTGACTAGAGAAACTCAACTGTAGATCATAACTTAATTGACAAATAAACTAAAAATCATCAGCTGTAATTCATAGAGTGGAATAAGAACGAAAATTTCAGATGTTTTGTGAAACTGTGCCAGTATATTTTTAAAAAAAAAATATATATCTGCACAGCTCTGAATGTGTAAAAAAGGGCACTTTGCCAAGTCTTACTGTAATCAGCTGTATTAATTAATTAGAAAAGTTTCTACATACTTGATGATGTAACGCAACATTTAACATGGCCTCACAAAAATACATTTCAGATCTGAATTTCAAGGACTATGCAGTAAAACAGTAAAGGCATCCTGTCTCCTCTGCATATTTCTTCAAGAAAACAGCTCTACTATTAAGTCAATCCTATTTCAATACCCAAAACACTTTTGCTGTTTCCTTCCTTTTAAATATGGAAATACCATAAGGGAAGGCAGGCAGAAACTGTTCCAGTTAGTTCACAGAGATTTATTGTTTATATGGGCAGGAAGCTCAAGCCTTTCCTGTTTCCATACCAAGAAAACACAACCCCAAGAAAAAACAAATTCCAACATGAAAAGCTGCAGAGAAATCAGTAATGAAGTCCAGCAGGAGGGAAGCTGCAGACAAAACCAACCCAGATGTCCAATGCCCAAGATGCCCAAGACTCTTTGGTTTCAAAAAGACCTAGGAGCAGCATATCACTCACTGCATTCTCTGTTAAATGACACCAATTCAACATGCAATTTTCAACTTTCCAAAACTGATCTCACCAAAAAATATCCAGCTGTATAGCTATTAAAAAAAAATTGAAACCAACAACATAAAGAGAAAGCACTCAGTCTAGTCCAATTATTAGACTTTGTTTAACAGATATAGAGCAAGCACTTACACTTGCTCACCAGTCCATTCAAACAACACACATTCTCATGACATTTTCTTGCTTACCCAGAGGAAGGGAGGATATTAAAAAAAAAAGTTAATTTCCAACTTACCACTTCAGTATACTTACCCTACAGCTGGGCATTCTTTACTGCCAAATATATCTGCATACTTTTTCCATTTAAGTACATTTTAGAGGACTAACCTACGTAATGCTGCTTTTGAAACATGGAAATCTAAAGTAACATCAAGAAAGCTAGTAAAACAATTAGAGATGCTCATCAAGATCAAAACACAGCCTGTGGAAATTTTTTTTGTGTTCACACAGGAATACATCTCAAAAAACTTTTTACCAAAAAGCCAATAATCCACAAAAAAATTTAAGAGCCTGCAAGAACAAAAGCAGGATATTTGTCATACCTACACAATTCTCTTAACACACAAAGAGACAAAAAAAGATATAAAAGTCAAAGGAATTGTTCAGTACCAGAAGAGTTTTAGGATGACATCACATTTGTCTTTGTTTCTCTTAAGCAAAAAGCCTAAATTACCACATTTATTTAAAACCAAAACAACAGGCCAAGGTGTCATGAATCAAAATTACAGAGAGGACTGAAGAAAAAAATAAAATAAAATGCCTTGGCTCTAACACAGATTTTCTAAATCCATGCTTTAAAATAGAGCATTAAAAATTAGCCTTGCTAATCAGACAGTTAAGTGGAAGACCTATCTTTTTTGATCTATGTCCACTCACTTTATTTCACTGTCTCATTCCACTGGAAAGATTTATTTTTCCATGTAAGTGTCAGAAGTGAGTAACAAGAAACCCCATAGCCCAGTTTCCAATCAAAAAGTGGTGTCTGACATCCCATGCTCTGCATCTGCTTCTAAGCACTGAACTCACATTGCCACTACATAGGTCTTTAAAAAAATATCTCAGGGGCAATGCCAACTTTCAATTTATTTCACAAAGAACAGCAGATGAAACTTTGTTCCTAATGATTTTCACCAGTACTTTTCTGTCTGAGGGCAAATCTTGACTTTCACCAATCTGCCTCCAGGATAGCAAAATGTGGATTTGTTCAGCTCTTTGTTCATTACATAAGAGGTCCAAAAGCATTAGATGAAATTAGTTTTGTTCTTAAAATACTGAAATCAAAACAAGAGATAAAATCTGTGCTTCTAACACCTACTGGATAAACATGGTCTGTGAGCTGTAGAGTACTAGTTGCTTCTTGCTACCATTAGTGATCTCATCTTACACTAATCTGATGATATATGCATAAAATTAGTTGCACGACACTAGAAGTGTCCTGACACCCTGGCACAAAAAACCAGATGTACCTGTTTTCTGGTAGAAACAGCCACATGTTGAAACCAGAATAGCTCTGGTTTTCAATCAAGTGGGGGGAAAAAGCTTCTCTGGATTTTAATCCTATTAGTGAATTCCAGATATTCAGGAAATAACATAAAATAGCTCAGCTTCACACTCAATCACATTCAAGTTTTAGAGCCATCAATCTCATTTTCAAGCGTTATCTCTATAATACCAAGTTTCTATTTTTTTTTTCATTTGACAAAGTTGTCCGCTGTCCAATTCCTTAAAACACCTGGAAATTCAGTGTGACCACAGATCCATGTTACTGGGCTCTGGCTGACAAACTATGTGAAAATGCTGTATCCAGTCAGGCAGATCCATGACTTGGAACAAAATCATTACTGGCTACTCCTATCTTGCCACTTGAAATAGTGGAAAATTGACTCTGTTTCAAATGGAGACAAAAGATTTATTAACCATTCCAGAAACTGATTTAGTATTAAGTTTCTGCTTCCTCCACATGTTTATGGAAAGATGAAATTATGGGTATTCCTTCATATTCAGGTTTGGCATGGACTCTCTGAATGAGAGGAATAACCCTCTCTATGTAGTTTTTTAGTGCCATAATGCAAAACACTAAAGTAAAAGCATACAACTACAGAAAGGAAACATAATTTAAACTGTTTTGAGAAGAGGTTTTACAAGTCTGTAAAAAATGCAAGGCTCATAGTGTTATGCACTGTTTAGCCACTAGAAATGACTACTCAACAGTACTTATTCCAGTGTTTTGAGATGAAAGGATTTAAATGCAGTATTTCTAAAACTGGAGCTGCTATGACTTTATAGTATAATGTGCTTGAAACAAAATTAGTGATCCTAACTGTTGGAGTCACTGAACTTGCTCAGATCCTAACCACTTCAAATGAGTAACATGTACATTCTAAACATACAACCTTTACCTACATGCAAAAAGGTCATGTATTTCTGTTAAATAAAGGAAGAAAGACTCTCTACAGAGCTCCTGAATGTCACATTTTATTTTACTGAGACCACAATTCACAGCAGCAGAAGTCTCCCAAAGTAAACAGTATCATCCTTGGAAGACTGAATTACCTGTGAAACTTCATTTTACCTATATGAATTCACTTACACAAAGCTAGCTTTGGTTAGTACCTCTTCAAATATCTGCTTGATGTATCTGCCAGATATATCTGAAATCACAGTCCAGTTTTTAGTGATTAGGGCTAATCCAGTTTCCCACGGGAGGGTTGGAGAAATGGCCTGTTAGACTGAATGGCCACAGGCTGGACTGCTGAACTTGAAGGGAAGTAACTGATAGCTCAGCATCCAGCTGGCAGAAGGTAAGCACCATCACAAAGGCTGATACTGGAGCCAGTATCACACAGCATCTTCATCAACAACCTGAATAGAACACAAAATGAATCCCTAGAAAATTTGTGGATGATACCAAACAAGGAAGAGTGGTTGACTCTGCAACCAGAGATTTACCTCAGATACACCTTCATAAACTTGAGGCATAAGCCAACCTTAGGAACCTTTCAAAGTGAAAAATTGTGCTCCTGGGTGCTTCTGGAGTCTGGGATCTGACCAGCTGAACAACAGCCTTACTGAGATAGACAGGGAGATCAAACTGTCAGGTTGAATACAAGCCAGCAGTCAGCTCTCATTGCAAACAGGGAAAGTCAAGAGGAGCTCAATCAAAGGAAACACAATGCTGGTGAGACTGAAGCTCAAATACTGTGATCTATTTCAAGTCCCCCAGTTGGAAAAGGAATTTGAGAACCTGGCAAGAGTCAGTAAAACAGCCTGGAGCCTTGAGGATGAGAGGTTTGAGAAGAGGTGATGGATCTGGGTCTGTTTAGTATGACAAAGAGACTGCCTAGGGGTAATCACATAGTATTTAAAGCTGAAGGAACATTACATAAACATGGAAGCAAACCCTTCTGGGTATCACAAGTAACAGCTTGGGAGGTTCAGACTGGACATTAGAAAACACATCTGTAAGGTGGTTTACTCAGAGAGGTGATGATCTTTGCGCTCAGGGGTTTACAAGACTCCGCAGACTGAGCCACAGATGGCAAGCCACTGATACTCCTGCTCTGAGCAGGCGCCTGGACTGATGAGCCCCAAAAATGCCTTCCAACCAACACTCCCACACACCAGAGCCAGCACTTTCACCATGCCACTCTCTCCACACCAAAAGTCAAAGTTTTAACAGGCAGAAAGGAGATGGATTTAGCACTGACCAAGGACTTTTCTGCACCATGTAGCTCACTACATAGCTTCTGAACGGTCTATCAACAAAGCACCTTCTTATAAGCACTAAGAAAATCTCTCAATAAAAGAGCCACAAATGATTCTTCAGAAGTACTTACACGGCTTCAAAAACACGAGTACAAGTCTTGTTCTCAGAAGTGATTTAAAAGGTCACATTCACTTAAGGCATGTTCACATAAAAGCCAACAAGCATTAAGAGCAAAGAATTTATAATAACCTCAAACTGGAGTAATTTGTGTACAGAATGATGCTACAAGCACACATTGTCCACTTACCAGAAAAACAACACAAAGCCACGGAACTGCATACAAGTGGAGGGATGACAGTATTTTGTATTTAATATCTTCATTTACTATATATCATCTTCTCCATCAATTCAAACCCTAGCTACCTTACTTACAAGGCACACACACAAATAAAGGCTTAGCATAATTCAACATATAAACTCTTCATTTTGAAATTAAGTAAATGCTTAACAGAACAAACCTTTAGGTTAGCAAAAACTCTAAGTGAAGATCGGTGGTCTGCCCTAGAGATATGGGTATTTTTACTTTGGAATCAAAAAAATGGGAAAAAAATCAAGCATATTTTAAGTAGACAAATCATTACTCCAATGGCAGTATCTGTACAGGGAAAATTATAGTGAAGATTTAAATTCAAGATCAGTGGAACAGATCAGACACCAGTTTAGGCGACTTCCCCTTTTTTTTATACACACACACATCCGAATTTAAGAGATGTTCCAAAAATAACAGTTTCTGTAACAAACATCTTAATTTCCTCTCTTCTTTAAATCCAAGTTCTCTTATGCACATAGCTGCTCATTTCCCTCATTCCTGTACTGGAAAAAAACATATTTCTCTCCACAAGTATCCCTTCTGTACTTATGTGCAAGCTTATAGTTTACATTACAAAAAAGAAACAAATACTGACAAACTAGTTCTCTCTATACAGTGCCAGTGAGAAACAATTCAAATACTAAAACCACTTCCTCCTTCCTACAACAGCAGGCCACCAGCAAATCTGCTGTCTTGACTAACTGGCAACTTTTTGGTATTTCAACTAGCTTGGACTAGCAGGCTAGGAAGGAAGTCATATGCACAAGTTGGTATTCCCACTACTTCCTTATCACCTCAGTACAAACAGGAGTTGGTAAAAACTACATTTCAGAACTTAAATTTCAAGAACTACTGATTCACCATTCCCAGGAAAAGAGATTCTATAGCATTTACACTTCTATCAGCATGGGAAATATTTACAAAATAGCTGTCAGGGTAGATATGGAACAGGAACTAAAACCAGAGAGATTACACAAATGATGAAATACATCCTCCCTAGCCTCTCTCTCTTCAAGTTCATATCCTACTACTTTTAAGGGTGCTTTAGAATTTAAATGTCAAATGGCATACATACTGAAGGTAGAGGTTTCCACCACTCTCCCCTTCAACTTGGCTAACCATTTCTGCACAGCCATAGAAAATCCAGAAGACAATTCTGATTCCCAGTACTTTATTTAAAAACAACACCTTAAAACTAAGCAATACACAGTGGTGCACCTTTACCAAGTTAAAAGGAAGCTAAATTGGTTTCTATCACAGATGTAAGCTACTCAACTTGTAAGCAACTTCATGCCCTTACAGTACTTCTTCAGCTTTATGGAGAGCAAAGGAAAGCTCTGGGTACCTCCAAAGCAAAAATCTTCCACCCTTAAGTGACTTACTTAAAAAAAGAGTGATCAGTAGTCTGATCACTGAACAGCCTTGAGACATGCAGTGTGGAACAAGCAATTTATGTGAAAGGCAGCATTCCTGACTCTTATCACAAAAGCCTGTTCTTTCCATTTCAGGCCTTGTAAAGAGTTATTCATGTTACTGGCCATGTAACAAACTACTTACACACTATACTCTCTGGTCTTTGCAAATAGAAGCTTTCTGCTGTGCAGCAGGAACAATTATGTTCTAAAACGTTTACTTTTACATGTATGTAAAAGTACATGTTCATTGTTTGTTCATTGTTTTTTAAGAGGTTGTGAAATGTTTTCACAAAGCCTGGTGAGCCCACAGATCCTTCTTCTTCCACACATCGTATTTCCTTCAACACAAAAACAAGAGTACAAAACCCCACAACTAAATGATGTAAGCTACAAGGCTCCTACAGGACATCCAAAGGGTTCTCTGTAACTGCGCTGGTTCAAAAGTGCCCTTCTGCACCACCAGGATGGCTGAAAACATCAGCAGTATCAAAACACAACATGTTCCATACACCCTCCTCCTCTGCGTCCTGTCATTCTCCTGCTCTTTCCCTAAAGACAGGCTGCCTTCTTAGCTCCAAATGCCACTGCACACTGCACAAGACAGTGAAGAACCAACCAAAACCCACTCTTGGCTGGTCTATGGACCCACCACCACAAACTGCTGTCACTTTGGTTATAAACTGACACAGAGTATAGCCGAGGGCCTTCCCAAGCCCTGGCAAAACATCTTCAGATATCTATCTGTACTTTTGCTGCACTCTTCTGTGCTCCCAAGCATGAGCATAGAAACCTTCCCAAAATGCCAATGAAAACAAAAAAGCCACAAGACTGACATGACCAACATTACCTTCCTTGAATAATACCTGGGAGCTTCTGTTTGACCAGTTTTATTTACATATCAAGACTAGATAGCCCAGCTTATACTGCCATCCTCAAAATGTCCTTGAGAACAACAGAAATGGCTCCAAGGCAAATTGTCCCATTTGCTGAGCATCCAGTTTTGACAAATGAGGTAAGCCAGCACAGCACAGGCTGGTGTTGGGGCAAACTCTTGATGCTGCACACCTAAATGCTGACCAGAGCCTGTCAGACAGGGCAAACAGCAGGTCATTTATATCTTACAACTGAAACCAAACTTAGGACAAATCAAAATGGAGTAGCACTCAGAAGTCACAAGCTCACTCACCAATGTGAAAGAAATTGCCACTTGAGGCAAGAACTGTGCTTCTCTAACTCCCATCTGCTTGTACCTGGCTCTGGGTTAGCCACTACGCCAGTCAGGAAATATCACAGACCACAGAAGACATATTCCCTTTCCCTAGGAAAATCCAGGTGTTCACCCTGTCCCTAACACCAAGTCTTCCTTTTGCAGCAAAAAGGTGAAGCAGACAGATTTGCATGGAAGATGCAACACGGTCACTCGTCTTCATCAGGAATTCTTAAAGTAAGACAAACATTAATACAAAATAACTTATGAATTAAAAACCCTCTTAAAACCTTCAAGGCCAGGTTGGATGAGGTTTTAAACAAACTGGTCTAGTGGTAGGTGTCCCTGTCCATGGCAGAGGGATTGGACCTACATGATTTTTAAGGTCCCTTCCAAACCATTCTATGATACCAAGCACACGTTGTCCAAATCTGAGAATTCCTATACGTATCTTTGCATATTTCCATAATTCAGGGAAAGCAAGTTTGATAAAAAGGGCATA
This sequence comes from Rhipidura dahli, assembly GCA_013399225.1. NCBI lineage: Eukaryota > Metazoa > Chordata > Aves > Passeriformes > Rhipiduridae > Rhipidura > Rhipidura dahli. The sequence continues at coordinate 1,012,175 of VXAC01007212.1, forward strand.
AAGCACAAATGCACTTTCAATAACTACAGCACCCAGAGAACAAGAAACAATGATAGGAAAAAATAAAACAAAACCAGCCCAAAAAACTCTTTTGAACACAGTGCTTTCAAAATGGATGCAAAAACCAGGACACTTAATAGGGAATCAAAAGAAGAGGTTCAGCAAACAAAGTAATATGAAAAGTAAATTATTTTGATAAGATACTTCCTAGTGTTACAAGCTAATGTGGATAATTTTATGGAATAAGCTTTGTGCTACTAAAAAATACACACTTCTACTGGAAAAGGTACTTTATGTTTTACTTGAACTCAAATGGGTGCTCCAGGTGTAAGAAAAATAAAGCCTGCTCACCAAAACAATCATGAGATGTTTACATGCTGCCAACAAATGTTATCCTGCTGCAGCAATAATTAAGTAGCCGCCTGGGTGACAAAAACAACACACACCACCTAAATGAACTGTCATTCATTAACTGTCATTCAACTGTCATTATTATGTTTTATAATTTGAATATTTAATCTCGTGGCTCACCTGCCACTTCAGCCTTTCACCACTAATCAGGAACTTCCCTTTCCTCTCTGAAAATCAGATTTGAACAAAGATATCGACTGTTTGCACTTCAGCACAATTACTGAAGAATTCCTTGGAAGGAACACTTAAGTTACAAACACATCCCTGAATACTGATTAATTCTGTGGACAGGTGCTTTAAACAGTTTGTATGGGATTGCCATTTGATGGGAAAAGTAAATATGACTGACTAAATAAGAACTAAATAGGCCAGACACCCAAAATTAGTATTTTAAAGGTCCTTGTATTCAGTTTTTCCATCTAAGACTTTATTCTGACAATATACAACATTACCTATGCAGAGTCAATAAATAGTCTCAATTGTTTTTTCTACTCTTCCTCTACCCATAAGGAACCATACTGAAGTCAGCAAGACTCAGCAAAGATGCCAGAATTACTCATATAAAATAGATTTAAAAATAGAATCAGGGCCTAAGGACATTAGTCCAGAAAAGAACCAAAAATCATCAGCAAAGTAACATCTGAAAAGAACATTAAGGGAACAATTAGGTTACTGGGTATCTGGTTTCTTGCCTTAAACCAGTAACTGATTTATTACTGCCAGGACATGTATTTTTCTTGGTGTACCACTACAAAAGGAAGGCAGTACAAAAAAAAATTAAGCTCCAATATAATATTCTATCTTGGAGTGTTTTAAAGAATAAAGACTATAAACTGAAACCTCCAGTACAGATTTCTCAGGGTTAATTCATTCCACGATGTTATATAGACACATCAATGCTGGCTACAAAAGCTTCCAAGTGTTACCTATGCCTTCTTACCTCCACTACTCCCTTCTCACCACTTATTAGTGAATCAACACTATTTTAAAAAGCTGATTATTAGGTTACTGCACAGATTGTATTCTGCATTTCTTTTCCCAGCTGGGAGAAAATAAAACCATCATTCACTACGCTGCTACAACCCTTGTATTCCAGATTTCTGTCTAACCAAGGAGCAGAGAAGCCCACACATTTTACTAAATCACCTCCACCAGGCCAACTAAGCACATTAAGAGTTATTTTTCCAGCTTTGAATTTAAAAGCATTAATTCTTGTAACTTGTCTATAATTAATAAACAACACTAGCAGTGACAATTGGATATTCTTGTAACTATCATTTAAATAAGTCATTCCTTCCCTTCAGCAAAAATATATGTTCTGTATAGGTCAAATGACAGAAGACCAAGCAACACCCACAAAGTAAATTCTACTCAGGGAGACATCAGAGCAGAGATTAAGGTCTTAAGTACCATAGAAGTCCAAAAGTTCAACCCACCCTTGCTGAGGCCAGATATGCCCAAAGACCTACCAGACTCATTACAGCTGGTTAATATATGGCTATTTGGCCATAGAAATAAAGGATGGAGTCTTTAGGAAAAAAAAAAAAACAACACCTGCTGTCCACGTGACATTACAGTAAGATTTGTGCATGTATTATCTGAGAAAGGTCCAGATTTCTCTCACTCTTCTGTCCCTCAAGGAATATTAGCAAAAACAACAAAAGAACTCTTGCATTAATTGCAAAGTGAATTTGGGATGGGATAATGCACCCGTAACCCACCTTCTGGGACAGGAAAATCCCATGAAAAGTTACCCACAATGATCTTTTGGGGTCCCTTTCAACCTGAGCTATTCTATGATTCTAACTTAGCTACATCATGACATGCTACATAAACTAAACTTACCTTCAACTACAGCTACCAAACAAGGCAATGCCTATCTGCTCCCCTCTGCTCTGGCTCAGTGTAGCCCAACAACACTAGGCATCACAGGGATCCAGGCTGGCTAGCACAGTGGCTAGGCTGGGCTGCCTAAGCATACTCCAGACTTTTTCAGGAACATACTTCACTCCTCAAGCTCCTCCAGGGAAGGAGACCAAGTAATAATGCAGCCTCTCCTGTACAAAGGTTTCTCTTCTGCTCTGAGGAAAGTGGGGGGAAGCGGGGGGCATGGGTCACCTCGTACACCAAAGAATTTAACAACAATCTACTCTGGCTTCAGCACAGGCTCTCCCACATCCCTTCGTGCTCCATCCTGGTGAGCACCATCAGGTCCAGGAACTGCCAGCTACGGGAACTGTTTGTTCTGATGAACAGCGTTAGACCTGTTTGTTCTCCTGTCTTGCCTTCAGCCGAGATCGGGCAGTGCTTTCGGAAAAGCACAGATACAACTTCCCACAAGCACTGGCCGACCCCAATTTCATTCTGCTGAAAGTCATTCCCAAGCACAGTAGTTAACTTGAAACATTAGAGGATATTCTACCTCTCCAGATGTGCTGTGAAAGGAAGCCATTACACTTACTCCCGTTTCTTGCTATTTCTGTGCCCTTTAAAAATAGGTAGCTACACCACAATTGGAGATTTTATTGTTCTCTGTTGAAAACAAGCCCTCCAACGTGCTGGAACAAAATCAGGCAGCTGCCTGGAGCTCCCCAGCAAATTCATTTATTTCAGCTTAATAACCTACGTTTTTTCCCCCCCGACGTATGTTCCCCCCACCCAAGGCAGCCCTACTTTGTAACTCCCTGGTCCACCCCAGGGAACACCGGCGGTTGCTGAGGCCTCGTCACTGACCCAACTGCAGTTATCTGGGTGCTGATCCCTGGCTGAGGAGTAACCAAACAAACCCTTCCCCGCTTTACGCCTGGATTGCTGCAGCGCCCTTTCCAGACAGAGAAAAAGGGCACCAGCGGGCCGGGCCCCGGGGCCGCTCCTTGCAGGGGATGAGACACCCGCCGCCGCCCCGGGCGGGCAGCGCTCCCGGGCCGCCCTGGATTTTGATCCCGAGGAGCCACGTCCGCGCGGTGACAAAGCTCGGCCTAAGCGCTGTNCCCGCCCGCGCGCGGGTGCGGCCGCAGCAGGTGAGCGGCGCCCGCTGATTGGCCGCCGCGGGGCGCAAAGGTAAATGTATGCAAATGAGGGCGGTGACGTCGGCGCCGTCAGCCGCTATCCGGCGGCTCGCGCCGGGCCGGGCCCGGCGGTTCGCGCTGTGCGGGCGGGTCTCGCTCCCTGTCCCCGGTTCCCCGTCCCCAGTTACCCAGCTCCCCGCTGTTGTTACGACACGAGCCCGGGCCTCGCCCCCGCCCGCCGGGACCCGCCGCGGGACCGTTCTGTTCCCCGCACGAGCGGCGCCGCGCCGGTGACGGCCCATCCCCGTAATCCATGGCCTGTGTAATCCTAAGGAAACAGCCCGGGATTTACTTGTGCAGAGCGTGACGGTATTCAGAATGCTGGTCGTTTTACCGGCGCTTCATAAAATCATCAAGGTGGGAAGAGACCATCAAATCCAACCGTCAGCCCAGCACTGCCGCTGTACTCTTATTTATATTTCTAACATTTTTAATTTTTGTTTTTACTAAATCGCATTCCTACTGTGCCTCCTTACATATCTGTATGTTTCCTTAGTTTGAGGGTTAAATCTTTTCAAATACAATTATTCCGCTTTACAGAACCCTCCCCCTGTATCAATAATTTCCTGCTGTTCAGTACCTAGTTTTTATTAAATGTTCGTACTTGGATTGAATGGTGTTCTGGTTTAGTAAAATCATCCAAAATCCCTGTCTTCACAGTCCCCACGGGCTGCAATCTGCTGAATGATGCTTTATAATAAATATGACAGATCTGATATCCGCCAGCTATTCCAGTGTGGACATGTGTTGTGGGATTAGTGTCCGAGGTAGTTTGTTTTTTTTTTTTNCCACAGCCCGCCGGGAGAAGCGCAGCGAGCCCCGCCACCTCCCCTCCCCAGCCCAGCCGGCGGCGGGACCAGCGGGGCGAGGCAGAACCCGCGGCCGGGCTGAGCGCGGCGGGCACGCACNNTCCCCAGTTACCCAGCTCCCCGCTGTTGTTACGACACGAGCCCGGGCCTCGCCCCCGCCCGCCGGGACCCGCCGCGGGACCGTTCTGTTCCCCGCACGAGCGGCGCCGCGCCGGTGACGGCCCATCCCCGTAATCCATGGCCTGTGTAATCCTAAGGAAACAGCCCGGGATTTACTTGTGCAGAGCGTGACGGTATTCAGAATGCTGGTCGTTTTACCGGCGCTTCATAAAATCATCAAGGTGGGAAGAGACCATCAAATCCAACCGTCAGCCCAGCACTGCCGCTGTACTCTTATTTATATTTCTAACATTTTTAATTTTTGTTTTTACTAAATCGCATTCCTACTGTGCCTCCTTACATATCTGTATGTTTCCTTAGTTTGAGGGTTAAATCTTTTCAAATACAATTATTCCGCTTTACAGAACCCTCCACCTGTATCAATAATTTCCTGCTGTTCAGTACCTAGTTTTTATTAAATGTTCGTACTTGGATTGAATGGTGTTCTGGTTTAGTAAAATCATCCAAAATCCCTGTCTTCACAGTCCCCACGGGCTGCAATCTGCTGAATGATGCTTTATAATAAATATGACAGATCTGATATCCGCCAGCTATTCCAGTGTGGACATGTGTTGTGGGATTAGTGTCCGAGGTAGTTTGTTTTTTTTTTTTCTGGGTTTCACAAAGGGACAAGGACACACTTGTTCCTCCCTCGGGAAGTCTGTAAGGGTGCATGCCACAGTAGGTTTATTTTATAAGGATTTGGTGCCAGAGAAGTTACGATGGTCAGTTTCTCGTGAGCAAAGGAAGCTGCATCTACTTTCTGATGAATTTACGACAATTCTTAATAGGAACTTGTCATCAAAACAGTTGAGGGAGGAAATTCCAAAAGCATTTTGTTTTCTGTAATTTGGCTGGCCTTCATCTGCTAAGGGAAGCCCCAGCAGGCGAATAATCCTTGCCAGGAGTGAGACATTGAACAGCAGCACGCTTTGTCTTTCCTAGTCTGTCACTCAGATCTTTTCTTTTTAGTTTTAAACATCTTTTTTCCATGCTCTTTGGTATTTTGCTAGACTTCTCCAATTAAAAATAATACACTTTTTTTTTCTCATGCAGTAACAAAAACTCTTTGCTTTTCTACTAATGTAGATGTATATCTACCTTTCAGCTGCCAGATAAGCAACAAATTAAAATTCTCCAATATTTGTGACCACAAATTAAATCTGAATGCTCAACAGGTGCTGAAGCTTTATGTTTGTTTGTTTCTAAACTTGACATCCCTGCTGCTGGAGCTTTGTGAAATGACAGGAAGAGTTAAAAATCTATTGGGATTTTTTTTTCCCCTGATAATTAAACTGACTTAATGTTGTGGCTAATTTGGCCTATTGGGAATGCAGATTTACTGACTGGAGCTACTGCCTTTATTGGGCCATGCTTCTGATCTTGTGGGCCCAACACTGGTAGAGCATAAACCCAGTATAAAGTCACTTGTTTCAGGGTAATTTTATTAGCAGCTTATAATTTTATTGTAAAGTCTGGTTTCAGAAATTGTGCACTTGATAGGAAAGTGTATTTTGGATGTATGTCCTTTCCTGAACACAAGCAGCCGTCAGCATATAAAATGTTTTTGTTGGATTTTGTTGCAAATGCTAACATCTAAAGTTACTGTGCCATTGTTGCTTTGGCTATAGTGCTGAATTATTCAGTATGATCATCCACTGCCCTGCTTTTTAGAGGATCTCTTACAGTATTAATTATTAAAAGCAGTACCTCCACTTTCTTAATTAATGTTGATGTTTCTTATTAAAGGGCCCAGCTCCTACAGCCTGTTGTGGGTGGGAAGTACCTTTTCCATGTTCACTGCTTCATGTTCAGGTAGGCATCTAACCATGGCTGATGCAACTTGGCTCATACCCACCCCTGACCATAAACTCTGGGGCATAGTTCAGCTGATGTAAGCACTCAAAGGCTCCACTTAACTAAATAGATCTATGACAAATGTAGCAGGGGTCCTTCCCCCATCCCCCTTCCAATTTTGTCCACAAGCTATAGTACAAACTTGGAATAATGTGGTTTGGATTTAAAATAACACTTTTGCTGATACAGCAGTCAGCTGTGCTGACGTCTGCAATTTCTGGTGGTGATCAGGAGTGTGTCTGTGCTCCCATTTCACATCAGGCTTTGGCACTTAGCTTGTATTCTGGCTGGAACTAAATTGGCTCAATTCTTTTAACTGGTTAATTATAACTTGTTAGTTATGAAAAGGCTCTCCTGCAGTTGGAGGGAAATCTGTCCCTATTTGTAAGGAAAATGTAGAATACTTGGATTTTTTAAGATTGTTTAAGTAGCTGGTCTGAGTGAGGATTCTAAGTTTTTGTCTTCTGAGCCGTTGTCTCTATAGGGGATAAATTCTGCACTCCCATCTGTTGCACAGATCCAGAGCTGCTGGACATAACCGAGAGCAGAGTACGCCTTTTCCTTTTCTTTCCTCACTTTTTTGTCTTTCTGGTGCTTATTCTTCACTTCCTTGCACAGTCTTTGTTCTCCTGCCCTTCTGTGGTGTGTTTCAATGGCGTTGCTGGCGACAGGAGGAGCTACGAAGTTTTGCTTTCATGGGAAACTGCAGTGGGGGGAGAGTACACTGGGCACTTGTAATGTTGCTGACGTGCACTTTGTAGACAGTACAAAAAGTAAATGCTTCTGCAAAGGGAGAGGGGAGTGGAAACACAGAGTTACTGGGGCTCAGTTCTGGCACGCTTCTTACTAGTCTGAAAAGCTTAAAATGAAGCTGTTTGGGTAGTTCAGTCTTCATTTCCCAGTAAACTCCATCAGCTGGATTGTTTTCCAGGGGATTGCTGCAGGAAGCCTTTTACTGTAACACACTAAATGAAAACTCAGCTTGCAGGCAAACCTCTTCTGTTTCTGTAGGCTGTGACCCCACATGGGTACTGCTGGTTTCTGTTATCTATTATGTGCCTGAAATCTAAAAGTCTGTATCACTTCTGAGGCACAAATTTGAAAAGGGGAGGCTCAAGTATGTACAAAGTTCTCCTAAAGTATATACTATTGTTTTAAAATTAAGATAGTGAGACCTTTTTCCTTACTCTCTGCTATTATGGAGTGTCTAAAATGTGAGTGAAACATTGTTTGCAGAAATAGATTTTTATCACTTTATTTTTCCCAGGTTTGCAATAAGTCGTTGACAGCACTTTAGGTATTTCATTTCACTCTTTGTCTTGTAAAGTCAATTTACTTCCCTTCGTTTGTATAAAATCTCTCATGCACATCAAAAGCAGGGAGGAGAAAAATAGGGTTAAAGAAAGCCAGATGTTTCCTGGGGTAGTATTTATTGTGTACAGTTGACATATTTAGGTGTTAGTCTTGAGGTGAATAGTGTCTATGCACAACAGGACAGGGTTTCAACTGGCTTTACTTGGAATAAATAAAGTGCTTATCCTTCCTTGGCAGTTGACCATTAAAGCATGTTCCTGTGCCATTTAAGTATGTCTGAAATTTGGTGACAACCTTAGAATCTGTCAACAAACTCTGTGAAGTAAAATGCTGTTTATCATGTATTGCGTTTGTCCATGGATGTGGAGTTTCGAATGTCCAGTCATTTCTTGTGTCACTGGGCAGGAAAATCTGAGTCATCTCAGTCACCTGAACTGCCTCAGGTTATTGAGTCATGTCAGTTCCTCACCTCAGCTGTCAGTAACCTATGGCGGAACACACAGAGTCAATTAAACACACACTTAAAACGTTATCTGCTGTAACAATCGAGATTTTTTTCCCTCAAATTCAGCGCAAATGTCCTGTGGACATACCCCAGTTATTCCCTGGCGTGTTAGTAATGAATTGGCTGTGCCGTGATGTTTGCTTGCAGTCATGAAATTCTCCCTGCTTCCTGGAACAAAACCAGTTCCCAGCAGTGCTATTGCACTTGTGCCACTCCATGCTCAACCCTAAAGAAGCCCTTTCTGGCACCAGGCAGTGAGGAGTGAGTAGGCATAGCTGTAGTGTGGATCTTTGCTGTCTTACAGGTTGACACACAAGGTGTTGCGCTGGTGTTGCTTGTCAGCAATCACTGCGAGCCAGACACGGCGGAGACGCGAGTCCGGCATTGAGAATAAGCTTGTCTGTGTTCTTTGGATTGGAGAGTCTTCTCTGCAGAGAGCAAAAAATGTACAAAACTGTTTGGCATTTTTATTTATTTCTGTAGTGAAGTGGAGCATTGTAGATAGAGAAAGGGAAATTAGGACAGGATAATAGGCCATTTAAGTACTGTGGCTAGAGGAACCTACAACTAGGTCAGAAAATAGCTCCTCCAAAAGCACAAAGACATAGCTTATGTTTAGTTTAATAAATCTAACAAGTCGTTACAAAGGAAATAACAGTTTGTTCATCTTTGCTCTTGGAGAGACAGATTATGAATGTATTCCTTGACAAACTTTCTGACCAAAATCCAAATGTCATGAAGCTCTTGGATTGAGCCTGGGAAGTTAAATTGCTATTAGGAAACTACCTAGAAGAGAGACTTGCTCTAACAAAAGCAGCTACACAAGTGTAAAGCTGGTGTCCTGGGTGGAGTGGCTCTATGTCCAGCTTTGCTTTTGGAGCCATTCCTTATGATTCCCACCAGATACACCATGCAGTGGTGGAAAGTAACATTGGAATGTAACAATAGCATGTCTCCTTGTTTACTCAGTTGATGCCCGTGTCTTTTGAATTGTCTCATGAATAGTGCTTGCCAGAGAAGAAAGGCTTGGTGAAGTTTGTCCCTCTAAAGTTTGCAGACAGGTGAGGGGAAAAAAAAACCAAACCAGCAAAACAAAGAACTAAAATAGCCCCAGGACACAGAATTTAAAGCGAAAGTACATTTCAGAGGCCTGCTAGAAATAGTAAAAGAGGCAAATACTCATAAGTTCAGAAGCTATGTCTTGGGATTTCTAAAGATCTTAACTGTAAGAATTATCTTTCATCACATTTAAAATCCATTCTAAATTAAGCTGATAGAGGATTGGGTTAAGGAGAGTTTGTTACATCTAATGTATTAAAGAAGCGACTGGAAGCTTGAAAATAGCAGTGTAATGGTATTTTGAATAGTAGTACATGAAAGGCTTGATCAAAAGCACAATCCTTCTATTGAGGACCAGGATTCAGAAATATTCTGAAACTGGGCTGCTTTAATTAAGCCTAGACGAGAAAAAGCAAGAATTCTAGATCCCAGAAGTGAAGTGGTCTAGGGCTTCCTTCAGACAAATCCAAGCTTACTTGTCCTGTTACGAATAAGGCACCTGTGTGTCTCTCTGGAGAGGTGGATAACTAGCAGGAAAGCAGCCTCTTGGAGACTGTGTGTATTGTACTTTGTTTCCATGGGAAGGGGATCATGGCAATGTGCTGGTACCTGACCTACTGCCACATCTGTTCTTAGGTCTGAAATAAAACCAGCAAACTTCAACAGCAAATACTAATTAGTAGTAACTCTGTGATTAACGGGACATGTTAATGCTTGTGGACTAACACTGGGGTGTAAGTAGTGGGAGAGCAAATAGCTTCCAGATTAATTGCAGATTTTATTGGATTTATGTTATGTCTGCTGTGGGTTCTCATTACCATCGCATCCCGAAGAGTTCTTATTTATCACAATCAGGTGGAAACCATCACCTCTTGAGGGGAAAATGGATCCCATCTGCAGAATGCCCTCCCAGGTGATTCCCTGTGAGAGTTCCAAGAAATTCTAAGAAGCAGAAATCCTAAGTCTTTATAAACAAGTAGCAGAACAGTAAAGGATGGTTTGACCGAGACCTTGTATGGTGGAAGTGTAAGGGTGGGGAGGAAAGCTTGGCATCACAAAGGAAATTTGCGCATGAAGGTTCTGATATCAGTTGATTTGCTAAGGGATCATCACCAGGTGTGTGTGTTGTCTGTGTCACTGTTCCTGCTGTGTGTGTGTGAGCCATGTGACAAGCTGTGTTGTGCCTGTCACAGGACCATGGAGAGCACAGGCTGGAGGGGACTCCTGGGGGTTGTCTGATCCAACCTTCAGCTCGAAAGCCAAAGCAGTTTTCCCAGAGAAATGTTCCATCAAAGTTTGAATGTCTCTAGGGATGAAGGGCCACACCAGCTTGATTCCAGTGCTTGAGTACTCTCACTGTGAAAACCTTTCCATTATCAGAATTAACCTTGTAGCAACTTGTGGCCATTGTCTTGTTCTTTTGCTGTGTCAAATGAGAAGTTTGGCTCTGTCTTCATTCTAACTCCTTTCTGAGAGTGGAAGGCTGCAGTCAGATCTACCCCCAGCCTTCTATGTAGACTAAATAAACACAGTTCCATTGTCATTCCTACATCATTTGTCCAGGAGCCAGAACAGTAATTTTTTTCCCCTGAGATATGAGCTGTTACTTTCCTTTGATATCCTGCTAAAGAACAGGAGAGAGAGAGATGGAGACATTTCATCCAAATCAGCAATCTCCCAGTGAAACAAATTCACAAGACAAAGAGAAAGACAGAATGCTAAGTTTTGATGTAGCTATTATTTCTTTCTGTGGTATCTGTAAAGCACAGTCAGTATTCTCACCCTGCTCTATTTACCGTGGCTTAGCTGTGGTAAAGTTAGCTGCTGTGGTCTTGTGGTGAGGTAAGAATCTTTTAGAAATAGATGATTTGGTTATGAGCAAAACCTTGAAAATGTGAACAGTAAATGGCTAAAAATTCAGAAGTTCAATTTAAGGAACATAATTTTTTTCGTAATATCAAATCTTAAACCAGTTTCATAACTTCGTTAGACACCTGACATACATTTTGAAGCAGTTGGTTCAGTGATAATGCTATGTGCCTCTATCAAGTCATCTTTCTTTAAAATATCTCATTATTAGAATAGCCTAGCTTCTTTTCTTGCAAAGAGAAGACCTACAGCCCTGAGTTGCCAGGAATGTGAATTTGGCACTTCTGAGCGTGTATGAGGAGTGTATAGAAAAAGCTATGACGCTTTAGTTAGGAAAACAATCTGCTGCTGCCAGCCAGTTCTGCTGCATCACCACCATCATCTGTGCACAAGGTGGGGATGAGCTGGAAAGCAATTTCATCGTCTTTCCCTTCAAGGTCTTTTCCCTTGATGGCACTAAAAGCGTGCCAGCCCCTCACATAAAAATTTAAAGCAACAAGAGTGCTCAGGAGCATGTTCATCTATAAGAACAGCTCTTTATTTTCCAGTAGTCTTCTTGCAAGCAGACAACACTAACAGCAGAATGAATGGGTATCTAGTAAATTGGAAATAGAAGAAACAAACCTTGTTTGTTACTTGAAGTGTCAGATGATAACCTAGGGTTTGACAGTGAAACGCTGAAGTCTCATGCTTATTCTGAATTTCCTGCTTCGTTCTTGAGCTATATAAATCCAGCTCCAGTACAGTGGCAGATACATCCCTGTGAAAATCAGCCCATTTGTATTGGTGTGGAGTGCATTTCTGACTTTATGTAAGCTAAGCAGTATATAGGCTTACACATTTAAACTTAGCTTCCTATTTTATCCTACAAGTTAGCTGCTTGTGGAGTCTACTGTCAGTGCTTTTTGCTATCAGTGCCCAAACATCTGCATTAGGGACATTACACAAGCTGACAGTCAGATACTGGTATCTGCAATAAGTAATTAATCCCTTAAGCACACAGGAATTTCCTGTCAGTCGAATTGGCTTGGTACAGTTTCTCTAAAAGAAAGATAAAGCTGATAGGTCGTGGCTTATCTTTCACCAAAGTTTCTTCTTGGAGTCACAAGACTTGTCTCTTTTAATCATCTGGCTTCCCAGCCTGCAATCCCAATTCAGGGGTTGCCCTTTTGAAATTGTGGGTTTCTGTTGGTGCTGATCAAGACAGCCATCAGTTGAAAATGGTGTTATATTATTGGCCAGGTATTGGCTTTGGTTTGTTCTTTTTTTTTATGCAGTTGTTTTTTACTATACAGTTTACACAAAAAGAAGTGTTCTACCAGTGTGCTAATACAGTTTCCATTTAAGTGTGTACTTCACATAGGTCAAGAACCCTTCTGCAAGAGGGTAAGAGAAGCAAACAGGAATGAGGATAGAGCGGGTTTTATTTTTTTATTTTAAGAAAGCAAGTAAGTGAAGAATCCTAAAATAGAGTATTTGCAGTTACTCTGCTTTACAGAATGTACACTGAATTCTAAGCAAACCTAAAGGTAAATCTAAACTTAATTCTGCAGAGAAATTTAAATGGTGGTGGATTTTCAAGTTTAAAATAATTAGTTTACTTCCTAGTATCAGCTGGAAAGTGTTTTTGACGCCATCTTGTGTTTTATTTCCACCTGCTCTGTATGAATGAGAGATGGCAGCTCAGGAAGCTGCCAGCCTGTTGCCACAGGAGTGGCTTTTCTCCTAGAGGTGTATCAAAATTTGATGGCACAGGTTCCCTAGAGCAGCCCACGTCATGGCAGCTGGCAGTATGCTTAGTGCTGCTTCTTTGTTGATGCCACAGCGAGAGACACAGCAGCTGACAGAGCAAAACTGCAGTGCTGATGGAAAACAAGGCTGCTTCAGCAGTAGGAAACCATTTTAAATATGAAGCAATCTTTTAAAGGATCCAGTCTTAAATATGTACTCCGAATAAAGTGCTCTTGAAGGCTGCTTTTCCCCAGGAAATACTTCTTCACATGATTTAGGGAGAGCAGGCCATCAGTCCTGTTAGGAGTGGACAGATCTGGAGCACTGGCACCTCTGGGTGCACTGTGGTTCTGCCTTGCACCCTTTCAGTGGGATTGCTGGCATGAAGGATAAAAGATTGCTGTCAGCTATTACAAGTGATGATAGAAGCAGGCTGACCAAGTCATACAGACTTTATAGCCCTCTTCCTAGCAGCAGCAGGGCAGGGTTTGTTTGTAGTCTGAATTCTGGCTATTGGTGCAAAGAAGTTTTTCACTGAGAAAGAAGGGAATGGACCTCAGGTCCTTTTACCTGCTTCTCATTATTGTGAATGCTATGAATGCTATTGCATTCTCAGCTATGTTGGGGCTGAGACAGCACCACTTCACCCTGCTAAGTCTCTGGTGTCAGAACTCATTCAGCATTTTCAGGTATCTTAATGTCTTCCTTAAGTGTCATCTCTGTTTCTGAGTCAAAGGACAGCAAGGTCACAGGTCGGGCAGAACAAAGAAGAAGGTACCTCAAAAGGTTTGCTCCTAATGCTGGGTAAATCCTTAACTACTAAGACAGTTCTTCATTTCATTGTTTTATTTGACACTCTTGTGTCAAAGTCATGTGTCCTTCATTAAGCAAATGCTGCACTAACCAAGCCACCCCTGCATTTAGGGAGTAGACCACACTTGATATTTTTATTCAGCAGTCAGGCTTTTTTCGCAGTGCTGTATCACTTCATCTGTTTAATATTATTTTCCTGAGCTGAATGATTTCTCGGTTTTGTTTGCCTCTGAAGAAGAATGTATTTCTGTCCATCACAGACTAGCACAGCAGCTAAAAGTGGTTGGTGAGAGGTGGCTCAGTAACATAATGATACTGTCTCCAAACAGGAGGGTGTCTCCTGCTGTGATGAGAGAATCTTGTTCATCTTGCGGGTTTATCTGGATTCTTCCATTTCATGGGATGGACTAAAACCTCTTGGGAATTCAGACTATCTCTGGGTTCCTGATATTTTAAGTGACTTCTGGTGAGAAAAGTTAACATGAATTTCAGTATGGAAACAAAATTCCAGCTTAAATGTCATCTACAGCATGGTTCAGACCTCCCACTGTTGCAGGACTGGCAGGTTACTGCCTTGCTGTCTGCTGTAGAAGGCCATGCTTTTAGGCTTTTCATCTAGTTTACAATTAGGTTCTCATTTATACTATTAAAATTGTCCCTAGTGGATTCTTCCTTTGATATGGGAAGAAGCTGTCCTTTTGCTTCCTCTCTGAGAATTAATATTCCCCAGAAGACCACACTTTTCCTCTGTGCTTTTCTCATGTTAAAACTCCAGGGCTGCTTTGCAGCATCAGCACCACCATGTGTTTCTCTTCAGTCAGTTGCCCATGCAGCTTTCAGACCTCTCCCACACCCTGTTGAAGCCATTTGGAGTTTAGGGTCATGAGAACCAGTTGCTTTAGGACTTCTTCCGCAAGTTTGATTTATCCATGCTGATTCTTCTTGCCTACATCTGATTCTTGCATTTCATCCATCCTACTCAAGTTTAGTAATGCATAAAGGTGAAGTTGCATACAGGCAGAGCACAAACCAGTGTCTGCTATTTTAGTGCTTGAAGGGAGAACAGCTTTATTCAGTTTAAATAAATCATCCAGATGTGTGCCTGTATCATCCTTCAGTTTAGTGGATCACCATGAACTGCTGTTTCAAGAAGGTTTCTTTAAAAGAAAAAAAAAGTTGCTGTAACAGCCACTAAATTATAATGTAAATATGACACAGATGCTACAAAAATCATTAAATTATAGCCAGTAAAAATACTGAAACTCATCCCCACAAAACTGAAAAACATGTAAAGAGAACCACGGATGTGATTATGGACAAAATGCACTTAAAAGCTGAAACAGAAGAAAAAAATTGAATTAAAGCAGTCTGCTCATCAGTGACAGGGATTTGGTGTGACTGTGAGAGGGGGAACATGAGAGCGTTACATAAGGGCTGTTTGGTACAAGAAGGGACAACACATGACCTTGAATGATGCAGGTATTCTAAATTATCTTTCTGCCTTCTTTTTCATGTCCTATACTTCTCTTGGGATTGCTACTTCTCTCTCTCTCTGTCTCTCTCTGTCTTTGGAGTGTTTGCTGGCATTTCCCCTGACAAGCTACTGGCCTATTTGGGATCTCCTGGGACTGCATCCCTACAAATCTGGCTGCTGTGATTATTTTAGTACTCGTCACACGTTTCCCTGAGGAGCAGCGGAACTGTGCCAGATGTGGTTCATGCGCTTTGCTCCCCCCGGGCCCGGCAGGGAGGCTGTGTGCCAGCTGCAGGGACACCAAGAGGGGGCTAAAGCAATGGCACCGGTGCCTGCCCCAGCCCCTGGGAAAGGGAGGATCCCCCTTCCTTCCTCCAGGTGAGGGGCTGCGGGACGTGTCTCTGCACAGGCCCTTCAGCAGCGTGGGAGAGCAGACAGGTCTGAATGCAGGTCCAGAAGTTTAGCTGAGCGTGACAAAATGTTTTCCCAGTCTTTCTGGAAATCCAGGCCAACCCTGTGAGGTTGAGGAAGGTGAGAAACCACAGTAAGTGAGAGGTGATCTGTGTGGGAGCACAAGACATTTCCGTGTTGGATTTATTGAATTATGTGTGGTTTGTGATGGGAGAGAGAAGTCAGGACTTTCTCAGCTGGGTACAGGATGAGATACCCTTTGATTAGAAATCAGCATTGATGGGTTCTTCTGGAACAGCTTTACAGGTTTGGTTTTCTGGATTCACTTAAACTCAAAGCAAAATGCAAAAGATCTTGACATCAGAAACATTTCTGGTTGTGGAAGTAGAATGTCATCTCCAGACCCTTTCAGAAGATATTTTGGGATTGCTGTCATCCCAAGGGCCTGGATTGTAGGGACTGAAAGGAACAGAGCTGATGTAGGGATAGGCAGCAAGCCCCATGATAAATTCACCTTCTCTAGGTCATCAGTAAAAGAGAGAGATTCTTTGACAATTTTTAACCTTTTCTTTCACTGTCTATCCTACTTATTCCACAAACTGTAAATTATCTGCCTTCTCATTTCCCTTTAGAATCTCCTTCCATATCACACATGCCATCTGTTTTCTCTTGGGTGGTCTTACTGATACAAATCTAACTAAATTTTAGATCAGTTGTTCTCAGTCGCTTTTTATTTTTTCAAGGCTGCTGCTTCTGTTTTGGACCTAGGGAAGGACTGATGTAGCTGAAAGCGTATTGATTTTTCCCAGCTAGACCTAGTGGGTTTAATAATGTACCTGCAGCTAAAAACCTTTTTTTGGTCATATCCTGGGATACATCAACAATACTGTTTTCTTATTTCTTCTAGCATAATTTATGGCTGTCAGTGCTATGCAAATATCCCAGCATTAAGTGGAAATGGTATGGAGAGTGTTGTTAGCCCATTTCATCAGGGAAAAATAAACAGAAGAACCTCAGGCAACTGATGCAAGTTTGAGAGACTGCAACACAAATGTATCTTCTTGTTATGAAGTTGCCATTATAGTCTTTTTTTCACTGTGGATTGAATAATTTTTTTTAAATTGTTTGTTCCTAAATCAGAGAAATTTAGTGTTCAGGTTGTGTTTCTCCCTGCTGGTGACATTCCAGAGCAGTTTGCAGCTTCCCTGCAGTCCTGTGGGGTGACAGGTGCTGAATACCATGGAAGCAGACACTGGAATCTTGTAACACCATCAGTAGAAGAGCTGTGGTGAGTGTAGGACACAGTAAGCAGTTGATAACATTGAACTCTTGAATGAGGACTGAGGCAATCGAGTTTCTGGCAGCCATGGGAGGTACTTGGGAGATCCAAGTACCAAAATGTTACCTGTCAGTCTGTAGCTGTGTCATATGAGCAGCTCCAGCACCCTTCCCTCGTGCTGACTGGGAGAAGATGATGGATCTTGGCATATACAGTCCAGCAGTGCCTCCCCATGGCTGGGGGACATGGCCTGTATGTCTGCAGAACAGAGCCATCCACGGGGTGCTGCTTGCTGATGACTGAGACCAACAAGTGCATTTCTCTCCTGCATCCATGTGGGAGAGGCAGCAGCAAAACAAGCACGTGCCCTTCACTCTCCTAATCTGGATCTCCCCCGATGAGTACTGAGAACACTGCTCTCCCAGCATGGCCTCTGGGGCCCCAGGGCAGCAGGGAGCAGTGGTGAGGTGAGACTCCAGCCTGCACAGCTCCTACTGAAGTTCCTGAGGTTTTGTAAGCTCAGCACTTCTTTCTCATCAGGGAATAACACTGGTAAACTGGAGAGATCCTGATGGGGTCAAGCACCTGAACCCCTTGCTAGTGTGTGGGGTGACCGGAGCTCCCAGGCCTCTGTAGGAGGAAACTGAGGCTGTCACCAGGATGTTAATCAGATTCCTGCCTGGAAAAAATAGCAAGTGAGCTATTTTGGTCATCCAGGACACCAGTACAGTGGCTCTGTGACATGGACCAAATACAGGTTACATGCACAGCCCAGGAGTGCTCGTCTGCCTGAATCGTGTCTTCTGCAGGTGTTGGCATAACTTCCCCTCCTGGGATTTGTTTTCATTTACATGAAGCTATAAAGGCCCATCCAGCTGGTAAGGAGCAAGAATTAAGTTTTGCCTAAAATATCATAGCAAAAACCAGAAACCTGGAAGAGGAAGTCAACCTGAAAAGAGGAAGTCAACCCTTTTTTTGCCCTTCAAAATCAGAAGATGGGTCTTTTTTTGGAAAATATATACTTATGTAATTTGTCCTAATTTTGGTTCTTAATAACCAGCACAGCTCAGTGAGAGCTGAATGGTTGCTGCAATTAACCCATATAATGTTATTTGTAACTCTTTTTGAGAAAGGACTGGTTGGTCTCAGCCCACACGACTTATTTTAGATAATCACCGTTTTTAAGTACAAATGTGATTTTAAAGGTAGTTATTCTTGTCCCTGAACATGACAGGAGCTTAAAGCAAAGCCTTTGAGATGCCAGAAGGGACCTGTTAGAACTACCAAACAGTTTACTGGTGCCTCAGTAAGGGCATGCTTGGGAGCAACAGCATTTATTCTCCAAATGCTGTTTAGACAAACTTGGCAAGACTGATTCACCATGTGCCCTCCACCTGCAACTAGGCTGAACCCCCTGGTTCTGGTAGGTCACATTCTGAGGAAGGGGTTCGAAGTAGAAACCAGAGTTCAGCAACCCTACATGCTTACATCAGTGAACATAAGGGATCACGCCCCCTTTTCTTGCCCTTTGCTTGCCTTGAAATGCTGGCCTGTCATTGCTGAAGTGCACAAGCTGCCCTGAAATAAAGCTGTGCTGCACAAATACAGACACAATGAAGCTTGTTTCTTTTGCCAATGTAATACCAAAGCTGCTTGTCAGTGTCCTGGCCCAGGCACCACCCCTGGGGAGCTGTGCTGGGAGTGGGAGCCCTGCAAAGAGCTGCACCAGACATCCTCAGCCCAAGAGTTACCTGGAGTGGAGAGGAAGGGTCTCCAACACTCCCCTGTCCGTCAGCCCCTCAGTGCTGCTCGCTCAGTTCATGGGTGTTACTTCTGATCAGAGCTCTGCCCCTTAAACTGTGGGTTATGGCAGCACTGAAGGACTGCACGACTCCCACGCCCACCCATTTACGAGGCATTGTTTAACACTGCCTTGTCACTAAGTAGACTGGGGAGGGCTTTTAAAGACTTGAGAAAATAGCTCTGTGGTGTTGCTTGAATAGCCATTTTTGTGGAAAGATCCGAATTGTGCACACACAAAACCACCTACGTATCCCTCCCTCTCCCAAGTGTGGTCATGGAGTGGACCCTGGGATCTCGCAGCAGTCTCACCTGGCAGATGCTGATTTCTCCGGGTGTTAAATGCCTTCCTTGCTCAGCCAGCCGGCAGCTGCCCTAGGAAGGAGGTCGGGGAGTTTTCCATCACTCCTTTTGGCACAGGTCTGGCCGCTGGGTTTGGGATGTGCTGGCCAAGCAGAAAAGGGTGATGCTGTCACAGCAGGTCATCACCTTCCTGGGGATAAATCTCTAGGGGCCAAAGCATAGTACAGGTGAAAAGCAGGACTGCTGCTGGAAACAATGCAGGGAGTGTCAGCTCAATGATGGTCTGTGATTACTGACTACAGTTGGGTGGAAGCCCCCTTTACACAGGGCTTGGCATAGTTAGACAAGCCTGTAATGCAATTAAATAGTTGGAGCAGTAAGAAATAAGAGCTGTATCAGCCCCTCTCAGATTCATAACCAGCGCTTTAACCAACCTCACTGCAAAACCTCACTGTTGCATCCCAGGGATGATGTTGTCTCTCTACTGAAAAGCTCTTGCACACCAGAGGAAAGTTTTAAAGCAATATAACTGGCTTTCTTAGTTAAAACCTCAGCATGATTTCAGAAGGGAGAGGCCAGAACAAAGAATCACCTTCAAATTCAGTAATCCCCATTTTAAAGTGCACCCTATTGCAATTTATTGTCAGGTAAAAGATGTACATTTCTGACATTAAGATTGCAGTTTCAAAATTTAACACAGTATATTACGTGAAGGATTTTCTATGAAGTATCTTTTTATTTTTACAAGACAACTGATTCCATATTTAAGAAATATATTTGGTGCTGACTGTAGCGTTGATTCTCTAGCAGAGAAACACGAATTCAAGAGTTGTGTTGAAGAAATGCCTTGGGTTGGGAACATTTTTAATTGAAATGCAGACTCTGCGAAGGCTTCCAGGGAAGGGCACTTTGCCTGAAGGGAATCACATCAAAAGCTCTGCCCAGCTTCTAATCTACAGGTTTCTTGAAAAATCTTATCATTAGATGCTTTTGTACTGACATTCAGTCTGATGCAAACCAGATCTATTTGTAATTGTGCCCCTACCTAGTTCAGTTACCAGCATTTATGCAAAATGCTGGATGAAACACGTTAATTCCCATCTGAATGGGTATCAGAGATTAAGTGGGAAAAATTCCTGAAAACTAGATTCAGAAACTGTTAGTGCCTAATAATTTTGCTGGGGGAGGGCAAGCTGAGAGGGGTGCCCAGGAGCTACACATGAGGCATAATATGAACACAGAAGATGTAAGGCCTTGGGCATTGCGTGACTGAAAAGTGAACAACTCCTGTCAGCCCAGAGTGCAACTCCTCACCCTGCTCCAAATCACAAGTCTCATCAACTTGGCCAGCAGCCCTGTGCTAAAAACACCCATTTCTCTCCAACACAATGTCTATAAATGGAGCTGGGACAACTGTGTCAGCAATCACACATCATCTCAACTTGGCAAGAACGTGAAACAATTTTCGGGTGCAACTCAGGTGCTTGGCTCGGAGGCACCTGAACTGTGCACTGGAGCCACTCAGCTGTGCTTGTACTGCAGTGTGCTGGGGACACAGTTGCAGCAGGCAGCCCAGATTTGCTGCCTGCGGCCTCACAGTGCCTCTTGCAGCCGATGATTTCTGTCTCCAGCAGATGGCCCAGGCAGCCCGCACCCAGCCGTGCCTGGCTCTCCCTGGCAGTCTCACTGCAGGGAAGTGGTGCTGTGATCTCTGCACAGTACTCGAGATTAGCACCTTTGAAATCAGACTAAGTTTACGATTATACAGAAACCTGGGTTTATGTACACCAAACTAAATATCATTAGTACCTCAGAAAACGGCAACTTTGAATTTCAGACGTTTTTAGCAATAGTGGGTGCACGTCAATGACTCAATACTACCACGTCACAGCTGCAGTTTTGTGCATGTGTTTTCCTGCCCAGCAAATTTATTTTCTGTAATAACAAGGACCAAAAAGGAAAGTATGCAGCTAATGCATCAGTTCTGCTTTTTAATATGACTATCCCTGGTCTTCTCAAAGTTACTGGAAACATCACCATGACGTATTTCTCCTTCCAAAGATTGACAGTGTTAGAAAAATAAATGCTGTACTAGATGGAAAGCTGGCATTCAGCAGCACTTGGTTTCCACTTGCTAACTGCTGTTTACAGTAAAGCTAGATATACATTGAGACACAACACTTACATTCATATGATCTGTGGTTTGTATGAAGGATTGACTTTCCCTCAGAAAAATCTGTACTATATATGTTAGCTAAATGGTTTCTAATGACAAAATATACCACTTCATTAGCTGATTATGCTCTTTCTTGCTTTTCCTTGGATGAATACAAGTCTGTCTTTTCTAAAGCTGATGTAAATAAATTTCGGATTTCCCATATAATGACTTTTAGTCAGTCAGGCATGTTATGAAGCTAATACTTCTAAAATGAGATGGTTTCTCTTTAAAAATTCAGCAATCACCAGTAACTTGTGGATGCTGAAAGGGCTTCAGCAGTGAATTTCTTCAGTTCTCTAGCATTTTGTGACAACTCTCTTTCCCATGCAAGCTAACCAAAACAAGATTAGTAGTTTATTAAATATCCACACCTGTGACTTGTTTTTGCTGGATTGTTATGGCTTCAACTAGAAAAACACTTGTGAACAGACATCTTAAGAGTTGGGCCAATCCCCTCGAGGGGTGGATGGCCAGAGAACCAACTACTTTATGCCATTTAACTCACTTTTTGCAAACTAACATATAAAACCTCAGGAAAAAAAGCCATTTAACAGGGCCTTGCCACCATTTCTACTGACCCTGGACTTGGTGTGGTTTTTCTACATGTCGCATTGCAACAGCGACAAATAACTGAGCGTAGTTTGAACCGAGCAGAGCACATTATTCTATATATCACTTGCATGAATTATACCCGCAAAACTGGGACTCCACAGATTTGTTCCTGTACATTTTCTTTAAATTAAGCAACAGAATTAATCACCATTTGCTATGGAGTATGGTTAATCTGTCCAAAGTTGTTTGTAAGGATGGGAACAAAGATTTAACAGTGATCCCTACTCCAGTTAACTACAGATACCGATTTTTTGGGGAACAAGTACGAAAATGGTCTGTTGGCATCCTTGTGTAATTTTTACTTGAAGAATCATAAAAACTTTGGCAAGCCAGAAGTTTACATACACACTAATACCACAAAACTAAGATATAAAAGCCATTTATTCAAAAAAATGTGGTGGTGTCAAATCACATACACAAGCCAATATTGAGCTACAAACACAGACCAAACAGTTCTATAAACAGAAACTGGAGTGTTCATATACCATAGTACCTGAAAAAGACCGTTAATAAAAAGGAGTCCATAAGTATTTCATTTCACTTTTTCTATATGGCTCCTTGCTGAATGAATGTCTTTGCCTAAGTTAGTGTACAATGAGCCAGAGGTAGAGTCCCAAGTAAAGCATCTAATGCCTCAGGGCTCCATTAAAAACCTTTATTCTTCTAAACAAAAGGAAAGTCTAGTCTACAGTTTTCTGTATGACACTGAAGTAAAGCCTCTTTGATTGAACAGTACGGCATTCCCAAGCGCATTTGGCATTAACCTAGATTGAGACTGTGCTTTGTGGAACCACCTCAGTTCTCCTCCCCTTCAGACTCCGACTCTAGAAGAGAAGAAAGTAAAACACTTCATGTAGGTTGCACAAGGACACTGATGTGAGTAATTCTATAAAAATAACAGGATATCCTTCCAAAATGAAAATGAAAATTTTCACCACACCTAGTAGTTCCTAAGAAAGGTTGGCAGATCAAACAGAACAAACAAGAAAGAAACACACAGCTTCAGGAGATGAAGGTTTGCTCTGCTGCCCTCCATGGTGGAGCTCTTCACTTACAGATCCGTCACTAAAATTTTCACCACGTTGCTATGAATGATTCTGGTCCTCATCTACAGAGCCACACAATGTGTACCAGAGCTGAGTTTAATAAAAGCTCAGCATTAGTTGCTCACTCTTCTAATCTCTATGAGTAGCCTGTACTGCTCTCATCCAGGAAGCACCCTTAAAACTGTTTGCTCTGCAAATATCAATCGGCATCAACATCCAGCTTATCTAGAAAGGCGTAAGTAGTGTTACCCTACAGGAGGTATGAAACTTGTACAAGACACATTTTAAAATGATTTCTATAGTGTAGGATAAAGTTCATTTAGTAATAGAAGCAGAAGAAGTAGAAGTAACTTAGAAGCAGGAATACACATGCTGGTTTTGTAACCTAAAGCTACTTTGCATCGTATTGTATTACTGTGTTCACCTGACAGGAAAGGGCTCACTGCCAACAAATATTACACCCTAGGTCGGATTTCTGAGAGCAAACATGGCCTGCGTGTTCTTACAGAAACATTTTGTCTCTGTTTGTACTGGACATTGTAATTAAGGACACCTGGCAGAGGGGACATGCAGAAAAGGATAAAAATAAAGAGCAGCCGAGGCATACAAGCAGAAAATTAAAAGGGGAAAAAAAAAAATCTTAATTAGACCAAGCTTGCCCATCCAAAATCTCAAGTGTGAAAGCAGCTACCATTTTTATGCTGCAAGCTGAAGATGTGAATTACTGCTAAGTTTTATCTGTTCCTTGTCATTACTGCATATTCCCTCCAAGTTTATAAAACTAATTATATTAAACAGAGGCAAATGAACCCTAATAATTCTATCCCTATCTATTACACATGGATTTATCTTCCCAACTGATGGGGAATTTTTTTTTCCATGCAAAAAGAAGATAATTACCTTATTCAGTACAAGTATTTTTCTATGAAGAACATGAGGAAAACCGAGTTAAAGACTAAAGAAACTAGTTCCTTTTAAATAACCACTTAAAAGTAGCAAATAGAGACCACATAATCTCAGCCTGACCATTCACCTAAACCCAGTTTCAAGAGTGAGGGCACAGGCAAGCTCATGCGATGTGCCATTAAACATGGTGATAGCAGAAGAGGCACTGAGACAAAAAACTGGTTGCACGTGCTAGCACCAAGGTACTTCATGCTGTCATCAGTGCAGAGCTCCTCCCTGCAGAAGCTAAAGAGTTTATCTATAGACAAGTGGTACCCAATGAATAAAGGACTTCACAGGGACACCATAATCACTAAAAAGGCAGGCAGCAAGTGTTGTTAGCCTTAGGCATGCCTGGAAACAACTGGGACAGTTGTGCCTGCTCTTTTGTATTTAAGTCCTGAATACTTCATATCCTGGTACAACTAAAACGTGAAGAAAAAGATTTGTTTTGCAAAGAGACTACCACAGTTCTTCAAATGAACCCATACCTTCTTCAGCGTTTTGCAGCCACTCCACGAATTTCTTCATCTGGTCAAGAAAAACACTCTTGCCTTTAGCAACATGTGCTTCTTTATACCACTTGAGGATAGCTTCTTCACTCAGAACATCAGCTGAAATACAGATTAGTGTTTGTAAAAAAAATGTAATTTTTTAGAGATTAGCAGATTTCAGACATGAGAGGAGAAAGATTTTTAAAGGCAGCATAAAGTTAATACGACTGCAGTGGAACAAGCTCTGCATGATCTGTATTAGGCCACAAATACAGAATATTTGATGCATATAATGAGTTCCGGATGCAATAAAATGTGTAATGTATTAGGCTTAAAGTATCAGATATTGTGCTTCTGTCAAGAAGAGTTCCTTATTCATCTGATTTAAATACACCACGTAAGATGGCTGGATAAAAAGAAATATAATTATCAGCCTGCACTTCTTGGAAGTTACCACAATAAGAATTGCCATGCTTTTTCCTGCTGTTGTATCACAGAATTGTGCATGGTTCTAGAAATCTGAAGTGACAGATACCTCCTGACCAAACACTTAAGAGACAGCCAGTAGGGATTTTTTGCAATCATTTTCCCTTAAAGGTTTTATATTGTTTTTAGCTAATAAATTTTAAGGTCACTATTCAGACCACCCATTTTAAGGGATTGGCTTGGATGCACAGCACAGCTAACATTTTTATGTCAAGCATCAGGAACAAAATAGCTGTCAGTGAGGACATGTGAGGCTGAGTATAATTCAGAATAAAGAAATACTAATAAATAGCAAGGACACTTATTGTTACCAACATATGCAAATTTAGGTCTAGCAACAGACCTCTAGCCCCAGGACAAAGCTCCTGTGATCCAGCCAAGTATCTCAGTAATTGATGGCTGTGGAGGCAAAATCTGGAATCCACAATGGCATTTTGGCAGTTATGTAATGCAAGAGGCAAGAACAAACAACACCATCAACAACAAAAAATCAAACTGTATTTGTTCTATAAAAAGACTAAAGACAGCTTTCTACACCTCATTAAAATTTCTATTCTTTTTGTCTTTAAACAAACTACCCTCCCTGCTCTGCAAAATCAACACATTTATGTACTTCACTGCTTCCCTGAGCTTCTTGGTGCTGTCCCACCCACTGGGTATTTGCTTGCCAAAGCACTGACCCTGACCAGCACCTTCTGCTTCAGCCTAAAGTTAGAGCAGATGTGGCAGGGAAGAGAAGAAGACAAACTGAAATAAATGACACTAAAACTCCAAAGCATCTCATCAAATGAGACAGAGGAGACACATTTCACATATGCTGTTGAATAATAAACAGATGGAAGCAACCAGGGATACGTTTGAACTTAATCAAAACTATTCCAAGACATTCAACAGTAACTGAAAATGAAATCTCCCTGAAAATTAGGAATTTAGTAAGTGTATGTGACTGAAAATTACCTTGTCTCTCAGGCACTTCTCCAAAATAAAACCTCTTCTGCAGTTTACTGCAGCTGACAGTAATGCTGAGAAAATGCAGGGAAAACAGGACTGAGCTGGCTGTGGGCATTTTTCCATACATACAAATTGTGCTTAGTGAACCTACGAGTGGCACACCATCTTCCTGAAATCACAACCTGCCACAACAAACTTCTTCTCCAATTTACAGAAACACTGGAGACAAGAAAGAGGTTTCAAACCTCTTTATGTTGCATTAAATACTTGCTGGTAGTCCTTAGCAGCAGCTCAAAGGCATTACAGTACTTTATGAATCTCTTTAATTTAGCAAACCTGAAAATATTTAATGTAAAAGTGCATGTGAGAAGATTACAGTCACCTCAGAGTCCTGAAGCTCACACAATTACATCTGCAAAATTATTCAGGGTATGACAGATAGGGATTGGCAAAGAAAATCATGAGAGATTTCAGAAAAAAAACAACAACCAAAAAAACCCAAGTGGAGCAAACCCATCCCCAGCTCAAGCTCTGGGGCACTGTGGGCATTCCCAAGTATGAAGGTGCTGTATAGAATTAAGTTCTGAAGTCCATTGCTGTATTACAGGTCACATTATGATACTGTACAAGGAAGCACCTCCAGGTAGGCCCATAGCTCAGTTCTAAAGTAATAGGACTTAAGTCTGGTTTTTTGATTTGCAGCCTCTAAACTCAATGGTTTTGTTGCCAAAGAAGAAAGGGCAATTTCTCCCTCCCTTCCCAAAACCCCAGTCTGATAAAAACAGCATGTAATCTCTCTGTGTCCCTCAAAGATTAAAACATTCACAAGAGTGGAAGATGAAAAATTTGCCTGTATTTAACTCCATGGCAATAAACCTCCTACCCTAACAGAGAAGAACAAAATGCCCTGAACTACAAAAAGGACAACTGCAACGCTCTTTTCATTTGTAAGAAATATTATGTGTAATACATTCATGCCTCCAGTGCTCATAAGGGATGACATTCTCCCATCAGCACAAAGATGCTCAATTCAACATTCATGCAGGATAGGGTGTAGTTAATCATACCTCTAAAGTTGCTTTGAAGCAGTGGGAAGGGAAAATGGAAGAAGGATGAAGAGAATGACTCATTTTATATATATATATATAGTTATTCCTCATTAAAGTTGATTATAGATATATTTTAATGGCTGAAGCTGAACACTGTGGTTTGTGGGCGTGTGCACATCATTTTCACTGCAGTCCCAGGTGATGTCAGCCCCAGAGAGCTGCTTTTCCTGCAGGTGCAGCCAACTGCCACTCAAAACACCCACGGCCAGAGCCTCCAGGGACGTCCCTCATGAAAGGGAGAAGCTGCAGAGCAGAGAGACTGAACAGCCCAGTCTCTTTTCTTCAGGGTTAACTGGAAACTTACTTGAAGTTCAGGTCCCAGCTTTGCACTCAATCACCCGGTTCAAAGGAATTTCTGCTTTTAACTGGAACCACATAGCCATGGGCAGTAAAGGGAAAAGCACACCCTGGCAGCTGCCAACACAGTCAATCAATCTGCAAAATTCAACTCTATTGCAGCTAACTCAGCTGGGAGAACAGAGCCTTCAGGCAAGGGTTCTTTCAATGCAAGGAATGTCACCCACAGTACAGTTAAGGCCTTTCTGGTTAGTTTTGGGCTTTTCCCAGGAAAATTTTGCATCAAGTACCACAAAAAAGTACTTGAATAATGAAGATATTTAAAGATAATTGTGATCCATCAAAAAACAAAAGCCCTGTATGAAGTGGAACTTGAAGATTCCATTCTTCTAAGTGCAGAATTCCTGCAGTGTTTGAGAATCTGTCAGTCTGCTGGTTACTGTATCTCTGTACTGCAGAAGAGTATCTCTGACGCCTAATTATGCCTCAAACCAGAGCCCTACTTCACATGTACTTGTGATCAATTATTTCTTTTTGTATTTTGTAAATGCTGACTTGAATTCTAATGGAAAAGTACACAGAGGCTTTGTGTTTGCTGTTCAAAGGGTGAAATTCTGATCCTCATGAAAGGAATGATTATTAATTTCTGCAGTGTCAAGAGTTCATATTTGAAATTTCAAGGATGGATACAAAAGAAAGGGGATCAACAGGTGAATATGATATATAGCATGTAATCCAATATCAATAATGCTTATTTTACCAACTATTAAGGGACTGCAACACAGAAGGAACTAACAAACAACATACATGTTACAATGTAAGCAAGGAGACTGGCAAACTTACTGAGTGCCACTCAGAATTCAGCAATTCTTACTCTGCAACTGACTTTTAGCTCTTGGTCAAAATGCAGCTGGCAGATTAACAACTGTACTGGCTTTAAGTGAAAACCAGAGAAGCAACATCATAGCCAGGGGTCAGTACTGAACTGGACAGCTTACTTTTCTCTATACTGTCTCAGGAACACAAAGGTAGAGTAGTAATAATGATAATAATGATGATAATAATGATGATAATAATGATGATAATAATAATGATAATGATAATGATAACAATAATAATAATAATAATAATAATAATAATAATAATAATAATAATAATAATAATAATAATAATAATAGTAATAATGCTGCCAACAAGCTTTAACCAACTACAGAACTGCTTTTGCAAATTATACCTGCAAGCTGGTAAGAAACTGCTGCTACTCAAGGGAAAATAGGGCTTGGGTTTACATTGGGGAAAAAGTGGATGCTCCTTCTTGTTTAGAGACAGAATAATACATTGAAAAATCAACACCACAGGCTTTCAAGATCATCTAGGTGCTAATGAGCCCCAGCTGTCAACATGTTTCGGTGTTTCCAGGTAATTCACAGGAAAGTAATCCAAGGGCTATTTTATGATGGAAATATGGAAAGCATTGAGATGCAAGATGTTGGACATGCTGATGAGAGTAGTCATAGAACTAAATTAGTCAAAGTGTGACTAACATTAGGTGCCTATCATCACTGCTGACTATTTTTATGCCCAGGAAGAACTCCCTCACAATGAGTAACAAGCAACAAACTGTCCACATTCATGCTGGTAACAAAGCTGCATTTCTGTCTGCCCATTCACAGACATTCAGCTACCTTTATTTGTCACTAGCTGAACTTCATTAGGGACCCTGAAACCTCTCTGGATCTTGTGCATGTTACACTTAAGAACAACAGAAAGGGGAACAAGGATGTCTGCTGTTCCCTCACCACTGGCACAGCCAGTAACAGCTTTAGGGGGCTTTTTTCTTTGGCTATAAGGAAACAAGATATGCTGTCTTTGGCAAGTTATCTAAATACAGTATTATGTCTCTCAAAGGACTTGATGGCTTGTTTTTAGTGGATAGATATAAACTGGGGAAAAGAAGAGGATGAAATTTACCAGCACTGAAGCAAAGAGGCAGGCAGCATGGCACTGCACAAGCCACACCATGTGCCACTAAAGCTCAACAGAGTCATGTGGAAGAAACAGGAATTGAAGGCCTAGTGCTCCCAGACTCTCCCCTGGTTGACAAAGTAGCATGTCCTCACCCAACAGACACTGTTTAACTCCAAAGCTGCCAAAACCACACGGAGCTGATGCTCCCTGTGTCCAGCACCCAGAAAGGCCCTATGGCAGTGGCTGTAAGGCCAGGTGAGCAGTGCAGCAGGTCTGTCCAACAGGGCAGATCCAGCTTCAGCCTAAACGGGGCCTGGAAGGGCTGGCAGCTGTGCTGCTGCTTGACTGCATCAGACAGCAGAGAAGCAGGTGATGCAGCACGCCTGTCCCAGATATTCCAAGCAGGAATACAGGCACAGCACATACTGGACAGGCCATATGGTAGCTCCAAACACTCCTCTAGACATCGTGTGAATCCTAAACAGTATTGTGGCACCTGTAGTGCTGAGGCTGAAGTCTTCTCAGCCCTTTGAACAAGCCTGCCCAAGTAATCTCCAGAGTCAGAACAAGAGCACATGGGGTGAGCAGAGTAGATGGGAAATGGGTTCTTCAAGCATGTTAAGTTTAATGTACAATTCAGTGATTTATTTTCTTTTTAATTTTTAAACGCTTTGGAATGTCAGGGTTGCTCTTGCAGGCTAACACAGGAATGAATCTACAAAAATTCTGAAGTCAATCCTACACAAGACTATTTCTGGTTTAACTATCACTTACGCTCTGAGTGCACAGCAATTACGCCTCATTCATTATGTCCGAAGCAAATGTTCTTTTCCAAAGAAAATTAAATCAAGTGATTGCTGCAGCTTGAAACTTCAAGCTTTTCTACAGTCATTAATAATATTTACAAACTGCAGAATTTGAGGGCAGAAGGACAAGGTGCATTGCTTTTTCATTTATCATTGAGACCACACTATACTGACAGAAGGAGAGAAATAAATCCACAATTCACTTCCTTCTGCCTTCTGAAACCATGAAATTATTTTAACAGTTGGAACTCATTTGCCTTGAACATGTACCTGGACTCAACTGGGTGAACAAAGATCAACATTAGGTTTCTACTCCTGCTGATTTTTTCTCTTCCAACTATTTATAGCAAGAACGTCAGAACAAACTGTTTGGCACCCACCCATCACATGCAGTGCAAGACCATTAGTCTCTATGACAACCTGATCAGAATAAACTTGTAAAGAAGTCAATTTCACAATAAAAATGAAATCTATCAAAACTATAGCACCTGCAAAAAATTGGCAGGGAAAGAAGAATAAAGAAAGCTCCTTCTGGCGGGCAGTGAGTCAAAAAAACCCCAACTCCAAACCCCTGAAAAATCTTCCTGCTAAGAGGGTTTGCACTTTCAAGGCTTTTTAAAACCAAGGTCTGGTATACTTTTGAAATCCGCCATAAAATTATGGAAATGTCTTCCTAGAACTGGTTTTCTACAAGGACTAAACTGCACTTGAACTGACTGGACAGTGCTTAATCCTGCTCAAGCTTCTTGAATATGGGATGAAAGCAACAGAGGGAGAGAAGGGCTTGTTTTGGCTTTCCCTGCTGCCACACACTCCTTTGAACTATCAAAGCACAAAGTTTTCCAGATTCAATGCCAACACAGCCTTCTCATATGCACTACCTGGTGAAACATCATAGGTGAGTGGCTGGGACTGAGAATTCAAGCACAGAATACAACAGTGGATTATACACTTTTACCTTTATAAAAGAGTACCACTATCTTCTGAAAGGCTTTCATGAAGTGAATGTTGTCATAACAGTACTCCTGCACCTTCTGGAGAAGGATCAACTCTGACTGGCCTTGAGTGCTGAACACAGCAAGCAGAGGGGCATATTGCTGAAAGGAAGAGAGAGTAAAAAACAAAATGCATGTCAGTACACTTAAAATTAAAATAAACAGTTTTGGAATAAACAGCATGAATTTCATCCCTGAAATGGTTTCACTGAAACCTTAGATTTACTTGCATACTGCATTTTCTTAAACACATGCAATGCACGTATACAAATATTCATAGTTTTTTTGTAGCATGTCCTGCATGCTGTAAACTAAAATTCAGTACCACTTAGTTACTGAATTCTGTAAAATCAATTTATAAAGCCCACAGTCCAGCAGTACTGCTGTCATGCATTTCACAAGGCAGCATTCTGTTCATTCAGGAGTGATGCTTTACAGATGTTCATAATGTAAGACATCCCAGGATGAAATACATGAAAAAATTATCTCGAGCTTCACAGGGGTTTTAGAAGTCCCAGGAAACTGAAAAAAAGTAAATTATTCCAAGTTAACTGTGATAAGCTGTACTTATTCTTTCTCATTACCACAATCAAGAATATCATGACACCCTTTTCTTTGGTAAACAGTACCATTTTCCAAGCACTGTATTAACTGCTAATGTTACTGTGACAAAACAGTAGTGGTACATTTCATTGTCTTTTCCTGGAGTTTATAAATATTATAAAAAAGCACAAAAATGTATTGTTATGCAATTTTCCCCTCTTATTTCAGATCCTAAAACTAAAAATTACATTGAAGGACCATTCTCTCCTTCAAAGCTAGTGTTTATATCTGTACCTCTCCAATTTCCTGTCATCTTAGCCTGTGATGAGTCCAGCTAAGACTGCAACCTTAAATTACAGCTAGTATTAAGAGCATTTTTCAGAGATGAAGTCAAATTACCTTTGTTTTTCAGAAACCCTAGCCAAATACACATTGCATGTTACTATTTCATCTGCTCTTGCACTGAACAGCTCAGCCTTTCTTCCTAGTTTTCAGTAAGCCCCAGTTTGGCATTCTCCAGCTGTATTTGCAATGAATGGCCTGAGATCACAGAGTTCTGGTCTGAGTGACCAGGGCTACTGCTGGTCTTGCTCAGGTGACAAACCACCCATCACCCACAGCACTGATGGGCATGTTTAAAAATACATACATCTCAGCACCTCTCTGAAAAGGTGAGGGTTTTACCCAACATGATCCATGGAAATACCTACTAAAACACATGAAAATCAACTGAAATTTGAAAGGTTGTTCCAAAATGTGTTTTGTAATAATTATCAGCTATTTAAGAAAAAGAGAGCACAAAATCACAATAGCAACGAGCAGATCAGCAGGTTGATACTATTTAGTACTTTTGGAAGAAACTCCCTTAAAATGGCTAGGTATAGCTAACACCAGAGGCCAAGTTTTTCCACTTCTGGCAGGTATAGCCATGTCTTTAGAAACAATGTCAGTGCTTTGGTAAAAGCCCTGAAAAACTTGTGCAGGCTGTGAGTAGCTCTTTTTCCCTTTTTAGCCCTTGTAGCATGGAGCTGGTATTTAGGCAAGTTGCAGGGAGGCAGGGCAATATGCAGTGCAGTTGGTTTGTTTAATAGCCACAGCAGAACTCACCCATCCATGTGTTTGTGAAGTGCTGCTGTCTATAAACATTAAGTAACTTCTAACAAAAATCCTATGTTTTCAGTGTGCAAGTAAATTATCTTCATTTTGCCACATCTGACTTCATTCCCTTCGCATTCCTCCCTCACTTCTCAACTGGTACAGGCTCACAGTTACTAATTTTGCAAATGTCTAACTGACTAAGGAACTTTCTTCTGAAAGGTGGCTGAGCAAGTGGCATTATTTTCCATTTGCATCATGTTAGGGAGCAGGGAGTCAGCACTCACACTGCTGTGAAGCTCTCCAGAGCCTTGCCTCCAATGAGAATTGTCAGGAAGGTTCTCCCCACCCATGGAGAACATCTCTTGTCTGCATTGGAGGTGGCCTAGGCACTAAGTCCGAGTGTCACAGTGAGGTTACTGGGACGGTGAGGAGCTTATTGTGTGAGATCCAGGGTTGAACAGCTTGCCCTGTCTCCTCCTGAGGTCAGCTCCTGCTGGTCCTGCCATATGGATGGCACATGACTTTTACTGCACTGCCCAAATATTCTGGTTCATGGCTGCCTGCCTCATCCTTGTCATTAGGTAGCCACCCATCCTTTTTAAGATCTGTAAACTAGGTCAATACTCCGTATTTTGACACGTCTTTCCAGGGGTGCCTTGTGTACAACTTCCTGAAAGAATCTGCTAAGTTAGAGACTGGTACCCAGATGTCAAAGCTCTGGCAATGTGCTTTGTGGAAGTCGCCTGTCAGCTAGAGACATACAAGAACAATTCCCACCATCTGACATGTCACCCATCAAATATGTATTTATACACATCCCAATCACACCCCCAGGTCAAAGCAACTCCCTGACTGTTTCCTGGCATGTTGAGACAGAGGAGGGCACATTTTAAAAATACATACATCTCAGCACCTCTCTGCAAAGGTGAGGGTTTTACCCAACATGATCCATGGAAATACCTACTAAAACACATGAAAATCAACTGAAATTTGAAAGGTTGTTCCAAAATGTGTTTTGTAACTAAGCTCTCTATCACCCTAAGACTGCTAATCCAATTTCTGGAGTTGGCTCATACACTAAGGTAGCTGAGAGCCCAAACAGAAGGATCCAAGATCTGTCCCCACCTGTCCAAAGAGGAAGGATGGGAAAAATGCTGTTTCATTTTTGAGCACTGAACTGTAAAGAAGCAGCTATCAAAGTCTAAATTTCTATTTCTATTGCTTCTATTAAAATTTTACCTCTAAGTGCAAACAGTAAATAGCTCATATGAATTTGTCCTCCCTTGGTAGAAAGTGGATGTAGCTAGAAAGATGCCTATCTTATGGCTTAGGTCAGTGAGGTGCATAGGACCAAACATCCAGTCAAGAGTATGTGTACAAAGCCAGCTATGTTTCTCTTTTTCCAGTGTTCAAATATTCCATTAAAGTGTTGGTTAATTTGCCCTGCAGTACTAGACAGTAAATATAAATGGATACTTTGTTACAAGTCAAAGAGATAATCAAATTTTACATCCAAAGAACAAGAAAAAGAATGTCTCCCCTCCCTCTGGAAACTATCTTGTCTTTCTACTGCTATTTGAGCCACTTGAGAAAACTTGGAGGTATTCAGTCTTACCATCAAAGACTACATAATATCACAAGCAATTGCATTTCTAGTGTTACTGATTGGGAAACCAAATTCAGACAAAAGGACAGAAGCAGTAGGAGCTAAACCAACACGGGAACACCCAAGCATGGAGAGACATCCAACATGAAGATCTATTTTACCATAAAGAATAAAGCCCAGATTGCTTGTGTTCCAAGGCAAACCTTTGAAGCCCTGGCTATGAGGGAGTATTCTTCTGGTCACAGGTTACCTGTTTAAAAGGACTAAGTCTGCTGAAAAGCCTCTGCCTCCAGCCTCAGATCCAGTGTCTCGCACTGCACAGTTACTGCAGACTTGGATGAGGAATACCAGTGATGGCAGTGATTGATGCCTCTGCATTGGTTTGGGGTTTCTTTTCTATCCCAAGGTCTTGAGAGTTTTATACCAACATGCAATGGTGGTACTGCAGTATTGCAGCCTGTCTTTCTATGCAGTCAGTTCCTTCATCCTCAAGGACAGTAGCTGGATCAGAGAGTAGCCACACTGTGTGTACCCACAGTCCCAAGCCAACTCCTGGCTCATCACTTGCTGAGTATCCAGCTTCCACAGCCAACACGGGCAACAACCAATCTACGGATTCTGGCCTCACATTCCTGCCTGGATCGAACCAGCTCTGTGCAAAGCCAGCACAGGTGCCGCCCCACCATGCTCCCAAAATGTCTTTGCTTCTGGCAAAGACATTGCAAAGGCAGTTCCTGCAGGCTTACTAGTCAGATTTACTAGCCAGGTCTGAGAAGGCTGAATCCCAGCAGGTGCTTAGCCCAGTCCCCAGAGCAAGGAGCCTCTTGGAAACTGGCAGCCTGGGAAAGCACAAGGGTGGGTGCTCAGGCTGTGACCACCTTGGCTTCCCCTGGCTCTCTGCACTATGGGACTCAGGACTCTCAATGATCTGAACTATCTCAGTTTTGCATCCATTTGCCTGAAGTCAGACTATACACAATGCTTGGTATGCTCAGCATCAGCCTTCAAAAATTTAAATCTCCTGGATTTAAACAGGTAAAAACTTGACAGCCAAAGAATGTATTCTGTGAATTCACAGCTTCCTTCTCTTCACCCATGCACACACCTTTAGATGTTTAAGGGCCTGTTCTGCAACCAGCTCTTCTTTCTTGTTCCATTCCACAGCATTCATTACACAGGTCCACAGGAGACCGATCACTGCTGGCTCTGGCAGCTCATTTCTTTTCATTTCCTCTTTTACATAAAGCACTACCTGGAGAAGGAAGTAAGGGACATTTCCAATGAACCAGAAACTGTGCTGACTTTCCAAATACTTGTCATCATTTACAACTAACACCACAGTGTCCAAGTATTAAGAAACAAAATTAGAACAATAATAATCAAAAGGAAGTATTTGGCATGTTTTTATTTAGAGACATTACTATAACTTGACTATAGGTTTTGTCCCTCCCCTCCAGCCTAACAGTTAATGCAGTTAAAGGAAATACATTCTCAAGCATAAATGAAGGAAACCTCCCCCCACCTCACAGACAGCTGCACTTGTAAATTCAGATATTTGGTTGCTTTAGTCTTAAGCACAGAGTGAACTGATGAATAAATTAAAATAGTTTAAAGAAAAACAGAAGAAATCTGTTGCTCTCTACCTAATGTTGATTTAAGCCTGATTTGATTATGATTATATAAACAGAAGGCTGTAAAAAACCACTTTTACCTCCTTAATTGGGCATTCCTGAGAGAGACGTTCTTGTAGTTCTTTTTGAAGTTCTTTACGAGTCCCCAGTGACTGCTGAACTCTGAGGAAATCTGAGAGTTCTTTTAGACCTGCTTCAGTAAAATACTTGGCAAAATGGTCCACATTCTGCCGGTTGGCTGGAAATAGTTCCTAAAAAGACAGGAATGCTCTCTGTTAAATAACCAGCTATGACTCTTGACAGAACGGAAAGAACATTTCTTAAGAATGAACAGTGGGAGTAACCTGTTACTTCACTTAAAACACTGCTTGTACCCACACTGGAAAAGTCAACACTTCATTCATATAGCAGTGTTTCACTGTAGTGGAGGGAAAAAATGATGTCCAGTTATGCAAATAAGCTAACACCCATTCCATGTGAAGTGCACGTACTTATGAATAGCCATGAGCTGAACACATTGCTCAGAACAGTCCTAAGAGGAACTATACTTCTTCTAGATTCCAGGAGTCTTGTAGGGCAAGTAGAAAGGAATAGATGGCAGAGCCATTATAGGCAAAGGACATTTACCATGTCCTCCCAGCACATCAACACATTTATCTCTTAAGAAAAATAAATTCAACAATACATAAGTGGCCCAGGCACCTTGGCCTACCACTAATGCATCATTTAACAAGAATCACAAAATCTACTATGTACTATTAACATTAACTCCTGTGGGCATTTCTAATTTAAAGACACTGTCAATTTACGAAAGTCCAGCTACTTAGAAAAGTTAAAATTATTCTTAAAAATTACTATAGCAAGTGCCCCATCTTGGAAAGCATTCAATGGCATTTGCTTACCATCCATTCTTGGTGTCTTAACAATGATCTGTGAGATGGATAGCACTTTTTTAAACAAAGAAGCTAGAGACTCTCCATTTGTTTACTTACTAATGAGATTAAGAAGAAACTTTCATGAAGGCATCTTTGCTAGGCCACATCATCTGACACTTTACAGTTGTTTAACAGAGCAGAGTAATGAGAGTCAACAGCTGAAAGTTTAAGTCAGTTTAAGCTTGAAATACAAATAAGATGCAGTTTTCTCTTCCCCCCCTCTCTAATAAACAGCGCAATTAGCCCATTTCCCAGCTTAATGGCAAATTATTTATGACTTGGACACTTAAAATCAAGTACAAATTGAAGAGATAGAGGGGCGTGGGAGGCTGCTTCACTTTTGAAAGATACTTGCTTAATTATATCTTATTGAGGTAGAAACAGAAAACACTGCTGAGTCTCCAGGCAGTGGTACACAGTTTGTGTATTTGACTGGATTATCACAGGAGCAATCTTTCAGAGGACTAGAAAACCACAAATGATCTTCAGAAAGACACTGGGGAAAAAAAGGCACATGAAATTGCTACATACTCATATAGTCTCTGAATACCTTGCTACAAGCCCAGAACACAGGTTTTGAGTCCTAAGGCTGAAAGCCTTCCTGCACTGCACCTACTAGGTCTGCTGTCAACACTGCAGGACCATTTATACTACTTAGATGGCTACTGCTGCAGAAAATTGCTTACTATTCATTCACTATACTATTTAAACACTTTAGAAACTTACATTCTAATCATAACTACTTATACTTTATATATTATTTACAAAAGGAAAACATTTAAAGAAATAGAGCTTCTCATGCCCATTTGCTGGTATGTTTTGTTAGCAGTGGTTAGGAAAAAAACCCCATGTGTTTAATTCCCAAGCCCCATATATACAGTCACTCAGAAGGCATCTGACTCCAGGAAAAATAAGAGACAGAATGTAAAAACATGTGATACTTAATATTCCTGAACCTGTATCAATACTACAGCCATAACAATATTGCTGTGTTTCAAAACATTTTAGAAACGCTAACAGAGTCTGAGGGGGAGTTAACACGCTTACAGCACACTACCATCTGCATGTCATTTCCTTCTTTTTCCCTGGGAGAGATAAGGATTATTGAAAATACATTGTACTTACTAGTAATCTCTTATCGAGGTTGGCTTTTCTTAAAGCAGAGGTAACAGAATTGGCATCTTTCTCTGCCATCCATGCTTTGAAAAGCTTTACAGCGAAGGAGGCTGCAATCCCTGTTAGAAAAAAGCACAAAACACATTTCAGCAATTTTCAACATGAATTAGAGTTGATTATAAGAAGTACAAGGTTACAAAAAAGATACAAGGCTATGGAATGAAAATACATTTATGACAACAGAAACAAACACGTAGAGCTGAGACACCTATTTTTTTTCTTTAATGCAAAAGTAGTTTTCTGAATTACGCTAGATTGTTTGAAAATCTAGTCATTCGGTATTGCCCATCTCCAATCAGATGTTCAAAGACTTTCTTTCCAATTATTTTTCCTACATTCCCAATTCACAGACTGAGAGCAATGCAAAAGGAAAAATTATGCATTAAATCAATAGGAAACAAAGGCACAAAAAAACCTGGATAATCAGGAATAAGAACTAAAAAATGTATCTTCAAATGTTTTTTTAGCAAATCCTGAAATGGGGTTAAATAAATTTACAACTTCAAGGTGACTGATTACACTATGTCCTCCTAAGAGGCATTTAGTAGCCAGTAGTACCAGGCACAAATACTATTTTAAGTGAAAAAATTCCTTCCTCGAGGCACAACTTAGTATTTCATGCATTAAATCAAACAAACTCTACCTCCACTAGCTGTGGATTTCCTAGGGGAGTTAATAAACCATTAAGCCCACACCTCCTATTTCCTAGAGCTGTGCCACCACCACAACTGCTCCAGATTCTCCACTGCAAGCAGCAAGTGCAGGGAGCTGAAGGAAGCTGAAAGGTCTAAGAGCTGCAGCTCACCCTTGAGGAAAGTTGCCTGTTGGTCAGTTATGATTCTCCATACTACACTCATACCAACATCAGGGCTGCTGGAGGCAGTGACAATGGTAATGCCTAATAAAAAGCACAGTCCTGTGCTACAGCTAGCCACTGTAGTTTTCTGTCTCACCCCCAGATAGCCCAGAAGCTCTTAGAGCTAGAGGGAACCTACTGGTGAGAAGGAGCTTCATCACTCTTAGCCACTGTATAGACAGGTAGATATTCATTATTTTTATTTCTAGAATACTTTGACTAAATGAGTCACCAAACAAGAACAGAAGAGACTATTCCCAGACCACTGTAAAGTACACTGACAGTCTTTACAGATCTTGACTGTTACAGCAGTTTTGGCAACCTTATTTCTGGAGCTTAGTCCTAAGACACGATCCTTAGAGAAGCACTGTATGGAACCAGGGATGTAGAATGCTGTGCCAAGAGAGGCCTGCAAATACTTCTTTGGGTTTGTTTGACATGTTGGACATGATGCAGCAATCCTAAGTGCTGCAAGCTGACTAATCAAGACTCACAAAACCTGGTCAACCAGTAGGTGACTTAGGCATAACTTCCACCTGCAAATACACTTCAGCATATCCATGTGCTTATGTACTCAGTACCAAAACTGAATAAAACAAAGTAAGTTTTATGCTAGTATCAGTAATAGAGGGTGTGCTGTTTTTAGCTGGGGTAGAGTTAATTTTATTCACAGTGGCTGTATGGGGCTGTATTTTGGATTTATGCTGAACACAGGGTTGATAATAGAGAGATGTTTTTGTTATTGCTGAGCAGGGCTTACAGAGAGCCAAGACCTTTTCTGCTTTTCCAACTGCCATGCTGGCAAGGAAGCAGGGAGCAGACACAGCTGGGACAGGTGACCTCAACTGACCACAGGGAAATCCCAGACCATATGGCATCATGCTTAGTATATGTAGTGGGGGGAACACATTATGTGATAGCATTTGTCTTCCTAAGTACCCATCATGTGTGATGGGGCCCTGCTCTCCTGGTGATGGCTGAACACCTGTCCATGGACTAACCCCTTGTTTTGCTTTCCTTTGAAAGGTGTGTGCAACTTTTGCTTTCCCCATTAAACTGTCTTTATCTCAACCCATGAGTTCTCCAGCTTTTACCCTTCCCATTCTCTCCTTGATCCTGCTGGTGTGGGAGTGAGTGACTGGCTGTGTGGAGCTTGACTGCTGGCTGGGATTACACCATGACAGAGGGAGGCTGTTCTAGGGCTTCACTACCCACATGTTTTCAAACTTACTTCTCATTTACAGCCCAAATTTATCACTGGCCTGTTCCTATACTCTATGCACATGCTGCAACTCTTGTACTTTAAATAGCTCTTCTCTTTTTGTTTGCTTCATTTTTTCCTCCTCTTATTTGCAGAAAGTAATTTCAGCCATTTATTTTACTGACTAACCCCATTAAGTGCTCTTTGTATTTGCAGTACTTTGACAGCACAGGGAACAAGAAGGGTACACTTAACCCATACCACCTAGACCTATCTCTGTCTCTACCACAAGTATGTCAGCAGTCCATAAAAGACAATTTTGTTTTCCATCTATATATAAAAGTAATGACAAGACTGAAATAAAGAAATCTGAAAATAAATTAGGTATTTGAGCTCAAACTTGACAGATCTCCTGTCCACACAACCTACCCTTATCTGATTTTCAGCCATTTCCTGGCCAGTGTTACAAGTCCCATGCTGTTCAACAACTCCCTCAGCTCACCTAATTGTTTCCTTGTGTATTTTAACCTCACCTGACTGCAGCACTGTCTTGCTGTATATCAAAGAAAGCTTTTAGTTTATTCATGTATGATCTACTTGCTTTGCCTTGCTCTATTCCCCATTTTTCAACTATCTTTGCATCTCTATTTATTCTTGCATAAAATATATACTCTGGGACACTGACTGAACAATTTTTCCTCAAATGCTGTCTCGGATGCATTTTTAGTGTATATAAACCAAGAACCGAAAGTACATGTAAGCTCTGACAAAAGTTTAGGGCTCCTAGAAATGTAAGTTCATAATGCAAAAAGAACTGTATTCTTAAATTGCTAAATGTAAAATACAACAATTTACATTATTTTTAAAAATTTTTGTTTTCTGATGCTTCTTGTCTTCCCATAACTATGAAGACTTTAATTTAAGCACATTGCAGACAATCACCCTAAAAACGTGGATTAGTGCTTTTGTTTGAGATTCTTCCTTGTTTAATTCTGATTCCAAAAGCTGTGAGTGATGACAAAGCAAAGCTGCAGCTGTGGCTTTTCTTTCTGCAGCATTTAGAAAACAAATGTAATGGTTAGCATGCTGCAAATGAGAACATGAAGTTAAAATAGTTTTTTAAAATGAAAATTAGAATACATTTTAGCTAATATATAACTCTTTAAAAAACCAAAAAAAGTCATGAAAACTGCTCAACATTACCAGTACATTTGCTATCATGCCAGTTAGTCAGAACTATCAGAGAAAAAATAGTTGAGCAAGCAGTTGGAAAATCAGGACTCCAAGGTAGATGGCTACAAATATATAACAAATTTTTTTTTAAAAGTAATCTCAAAAAGGCTTTGTACCTTAAGACTGAAAGAACTCATTTATTAATCATATAATAAACAGAGATTCATGAGAAATTTTATCAGTCAGTGATCACTACTAGTGTGAAAGTAAAATGAGGGATTCATTTATTTTTCTTCTGCAGTATCCCATGGGCCTGAACAGGATCTCTGTCCCACTTCTCACTCACAACACTTGAAGGAATG
The DNA here is from genome assembly GCA_013399225.1 of Rhipidura dahli. Taxonomy (NCBI): domain Eukaryota; kingdom Metazoa; phylum Chordata; class Aves; order Passeriformes; family Rhipiduridae; genus Rhipidura; species Rhipidura dahli. Next base: position 1,053,545 of record VXAC01007212.1, read on the forward strand.
CCAGCAGATATATCTCAGGAATACCTATGCTTCACACCTTCATAGTGCCACAATAATACATATGTTCTACAATTCTGCACACACAAGTATGACTTCCAAAAAACCATAAATCCTTTGGGGTTTGTTTTTGTTTTGTGGCTTTTTTCTGTCTGATCAGCCTCTTACTAGATTTCACAAAGTATATTGGGCACTGCTGTCTATATATGCTTCTGCTTTAAAATACTGATTTCTGTTGTACAGTCACAAGTTTCCAACTTTCATTATATTGCAACATATATAATATGTTGCAATAAAATACATCTCCTATGAAAGAGCTAAGATAAGAAAAAAGATATGGAAAATTACCTTCTTTGACTATATTGTCAGTGAAGAGGCTTGTTAAAATTGTAGCAGGAAGAGTCCCATTGGCTAACAGGATGCCAGAAAGCATTGCCAGTTTTGTCTGCTCTGTCTCAGTAAAGGCTTTAAGAAACAACAGGAGCTGTGGAAAAAAAAATATGTATTTGAGGCATATGAAGACAACAGCTAGAAATAAATATTACCAGTTTAATTTCTTATTTCTTGAGAAGTTTCACTACAACCTATAGCAATCACATCGACATCTATCCAGAAGCATGACAGTGTCATTTCACTGACCCCTTGTAATTTCACTTTAAGAACACAAGCCAGTACCTGAAGGGAGCCTACAAAAAAGATAGAGAGAGACTATTTACAAGAGCAGGTACTGACAAGACAAGGGGGAATGGCTTCAAACTGAAAGAAAGTAGGTTTAGATTAGGTATTAGAAAGAAATCCTTTATTGTGAGGATGGCAAGGCTTTGGGATAGGTTGCCCAGAGAAGTTGTGGATATCCTATCCCTGGCAGTGTTCAAGGCCAGGTTGGATGGAGCTCTGAGCAACCTGGTCTATTAAAAGGTGTCCCTGCCCATGGCAGGGGGGTTGGAGCTCAATGGTCTTTAAAGTCCCTTCCAACCCAAACCATTCTATGATTCTGTGGGGAATATGGCCTTAGTTATAAAAGACCTGTCTTTTCCAAATATATGTATGTATATGTAAAGATGAAAGTACTTGCCATGGGCTTGAGACACACAGGAATTACAGGATTGCAGACAGGAGCCTGCCTATTCACATCTTCTGACTTCCAGCTAAGGCACACAGAATTGCAGTTTGATTTCCAGCTTTTGAAAACTATTGCTCATGCAAATAATAAAAGGATGGGAAAGTTTCCTGTTTTTATTTTAGGGAAGGGAGCACATCACAGCTACAATGGATTTTTTACTGGCTAAAATAAGAAATATATTTCTAGTTCAGACATTCTTGATAAAGCTGACAAAGAACAGACAGGAACATAGGCCGATTTAAGACCTTGCCATTACCAGTACTAATTATAAAAGAAAACAAATAGCTTGAGAAAAAATTACAAATCTCATCTTGGAAGATCTGAACTACATATACACCTTTTAATTCTAAAAATGGCAATTTAGTCTATTTTTAAAATCTTAATTTCATATGTTAAAATTACTGACTTGAGAGCATATTGATGCTCTTTTTCCTTTACATTAGAAAAAAAAAGTCATGCAAAATCAGATTTTGTCATGGCATTACTGTTAACAATAATGTTTTCTTAATGTGTTGTTAGTGATCACAATATGGGTGATGGGAAAAAAGAGGTGAGACAATAAAGGACAGCTTCATTCAATGCAAAAAGCTGCTGATTCCATCAGATGTTAGCTTACAAATTTACCATTGTCACAGAAGAAGGGGGAAAAAAAAAGTACTGCAGATACAATTTTCTGGAGTTAAAAAGAATTCTCATATTCTTCTTCATAAGGAAGAAGAAATGGAACCTCTCCAAAAGAATGTCATGACCTTCTGCTGTCAGGAAACCCTTTTTCTTTTCTAAATGAGCAACAGATGCAATTAAAGCAAAACAGCTTGTTTTGACAGAAAATTCTCACCAGGTTTCCACATTAAGAGTATTTCTTAATTACCAGATTCTACCCATAGCAAGGGACAGAATATTACACATGTCCCTGTCCTTGCTTGTTACCATGGACAGTGATATCTATCTCCAAGATATCTAAGCAGCTTATCAACAACTGTAAAGCTTTCTGAATGCAGTGATGTTTTAAAAATCCAGGTAACTAATGAAATTATTAAACCTCATGCAGTGTTTTATGAATAGTTCTGCTCTGCATCAGTGAACAGAACTGAGAAAAACCTCATTCATACACTAGTACTTACATAATAACATCAGCTTTAAATTGCAGCTTGCACAGGCCTGAATGACTCAGCCACAGACAAATCACTCAGAATTTTTTTCAGTGGGCTTCAGCCAAATGGCTGCAAAATACATTTTCAGCTTAAAAGAACAATTATGAAACTACAAAATCTCAAGGCGTAATTTTATTTCAGCTAACTGTGACCCAAGCACAAAATGTATGAAAATCTGGGAATGCAGAAGAAGAGAATTATTATTTCTAAACATGTGAATGAGAAACAAATGGTGTGCTGTATTTCTAAATGCAGCAACTAACTGGTGTGTATAATGGTGCAGGCAGAGAAACTCCAGGGCCACATTTAATGGAAGACTCAGAATGTTTTTACAGAATTTCAGTATAATCCTAGTGCAAACTAGAAGCCTGTGGATTTAAAGCTTTCTTTATACAAGCTTTATCAATAATAAAATGGGATCTGCACAAGAAAAAAAAAATCAAAATTAGACCTCTTTACTGGAAGTACTGAGACTGATAATAAAGAGGAAACAGCTCAGATTTCTGGGTACCTCACTGAAGTCTTTTTTCTTTTGCTTCTATATAAGCAATAGATGAGGGTTTTGATTATTAAGTGGCCACACCAACCACTGTAACATGACAGAGCAGGTTCTGACATACTTCTGAGCTGTACCCTCCATTAGGTTTTATCAGTAATGTGTAGATCATGAACAGTTACACATATTCATGTAAAATTTGAGCCAGGAAAGCAAGAATACAGCTGCAAAGCCAAACTTAAAGCTGCAGTCCAAGACAGAGATGGATTCTATGAGAAGGACACCCAAAAATTTATCAACTCTAATTTTGAGAAATCTGTGTTTGTTCAAATGTTTTGGAAGGTCTGAAATCACATATCTATGGGGTTTGCAGTCTCATCTTCTTCCCATTCCTCTGAAACACACTCCTTGCGAGTCTGTTAGCATGAAGGTGCTTTCTAGTGCTCTTGAACTGCACCTCCCTGCAGTATGTTTTAAACAGAACCCTCATCTTCTACACATCCTTTACTACTTAAAGCACTGCTGGTGCTAGTAACCTAATTTTTGTTTTACTAATATTTTTCAAAAGCAGCTCATACCTGTCCTTTTCTGCAGTTTAAGGATACTATTGTCTATTTTCCAGCAATTGCAAAACATAATTTAGGGGGAGACTGGGTGAGAGGAAAACCCAAAATCTTTCATCAACCCATTTTAAAAACAGGAAAAGGAACAAAAGATTCAGTTCAAAGATGCTGTTTCAGATTTTTATTGCTGATTAATTTAAGCACTCTTCTTTTACCATCACAATTACAAACCTCAGCAGGGAAGTCACAAAATGTCCAAGACACTGCAGAACAGTTCCCATCCACCCACAGAAAGTTCTCCAAGTTGATGCTTCCCTGCTGTTAGCCAAGCACAGACATTACTGCTTTTGTTAGACACAAACTGATCCCAAGCATGAAAAGGGCAGCTGTGGCTCACAATTTTGTATTTCTGTGATATCTATAAGAACTCCCAACTATTTAAGCAGAAATTCAGAATACCTAATAAACACAGGGCCAGACCTAATGTGATATTCCGTGCTATTTTTGTCATTAAAAAAAGGTCTCTTAAGCACAGATTCTGGGTATAGAAGATACACACAAGTAAACACATGTACGCAACATTAAAAAGCACCCAAGAAAAAAAAGTGTTTCTCATCACCTCTTGTGATCTGCAAATCTTAAATGGTGAAAATTAAGGAACTCTACCCACACAGGGAGCGTGGTATCTTTTTATGTCTTCATTATCTGAACTGGTCTGTTGCTGACAGTCTATCACATCTGCAGACAGCACTGGTTTGTCAGCAATGGAGAAGGCAGCTAATATATCAAGAGATACCTGCTGAGTCTTGCCTTTCATTTAGCTGACTTAAAGCATTTCTTCTTACTCCCCATTTGATCTCAGAATGTTATTCTCCTCTTATTTCCTAATTCCTAGCTTAATTTACTTTTTTTTCATCAGGAAAATAGGAACACAAATAACGGATGCCACAACATCTCCCAGCACTTCAGATGTCCTCTCACGACTCAGTAATACTTACCACTGTTAAAACAAAAAATAAATTTATCTGTATCCCAATTTTTATATTAAAAAGTAGATACAGAAAATTACTTAAACATGCAAACACACTAAATAGACAGATAGTAACTGCATTCTTCATCCACCGAAATACATTTGTAGAGAAAGATGAACACTGAAAGATGACAGTTTGGAACTAAGAATTTTAGTGAAATTATTGCAAAATGGCATGGGCCTATGCCAGTACACTGGGCCATGCTCATATGAACTTACGCTGCCTACACCAAACACAGCAAGTCAGCAGTGCATCTAAACATCTTTGTCTTCTGTTGAAATTGCTCGCACAAAATAATTTAGATGTAAAACTTTAGATATATGGTTTGCTTATGCCATTAGAAAAAATTAGTAAATGGCAATTTTGAAGAGAGAGAGTTTAGAAATAAAACAACTGAAAGCCAGAAGCAGAGAAAAAGGGGAAAGATAGTAGAAAATAATGTCCTAATGACAAAGTTGTGATCTAGAAGACGAAGCAAATACTTGTGCAAACACTGCTATCTAAGATAATATCTCTTGAAAGAAAAGTCCCACTGACACCATCTGCTTCTTCAGCATGAAACTGCTGGTATTGCTTTCATTTTTTGGCATACCTTTTTCTGCGAGAAGAGCTCGTTTCCCCCCAAGTGCTCTATCTACCTAATGAGTCTGCCAAAAACATCACTTTCACTGCTGGGACAGTGACCCATGAAAAAAGCATTGAGACATTCTCTTACTTGTGGGTTGACACAAGCAGAAGGAGGGAGAAGGTAAGCAAAAGGCACCTACAAGTAGTCCTCAAGGGTTTTAAAGGCAATGGCAGTGGAGGCACAAACACCCTCACAACCACCTTCTTAGTGTCTAGGTCTCTAATAAACTGGATTAACTGAGGAAGAGGATACACCTGGCATCCCCAGAAGCCACACCAAGATTCACACCAGCATCATGGGTGACAATGGAAGGGTAGATGGAAAGATTTCCCTACGGCCTAGGACCTGAGTGCAAACTTCATCTCATGATTTGTCATACAAGATGTAGTCTGACACTGAAAACTATCCAAAAAAGCATGTACATAAAATTGAGGTTTGCAGTCTGCAAGATGAACAAGTCTGCTCTGATCCCATGCTGGCATGGCTAAGATGTTTCCAATGGCTTTCAATGAGTAGCTTGGCTCCAGTCACACCGCCCCTCAAATGACCACTTTCTCTCAAGCTGGCATGTGGCTAAACTTCGTATCAGAGGCACTTGTTCCTTAACTAAGAGTTGAATTATTATGTATTAACCATAGTCTCATCTTGTCACTAGGAGTGCAAAGTGAATTTCTGGAACCATTCAGAGGATGCAAAACCAAGCACGTTACAGAAATGAGCGGAGGCAGCTGGAATTGACATGGCATTTGCTTAATATGCTGAGCACACTCTGAAACTTGAATGCTGTGAGTCAGCGCTTCTCATGTCAGTGATTATAGTAATTAACAGCAGGAACATTAGATTTGTGTGGGGATAGAGGTAAATTTAGGTCTTTAGAATGATGTACTGAGTAATCAGCATCAGTTGATAAGCACACTGGCCACAAGTGTAAAAATAATTTCCTGTATGAGCAAGAATGTATAAATCAGAGCAAAATTAATTCAGCTACAAGAAATGGTGGTGAGGTATCAAGCGCCAAATGTGCCCTCATTTGACCCTTGCAGCAACCTTTCTCACGTTTAAATAATATGGAAACACACTTTTATGTTTAAAAAAATGATACTTTAGGCAGGGACAGGTTTTACCAGTACCAGCATGCCTGTTAACTTACAGGACAGTACAGTGTTTATTACTTATTCAGGCCATTAGAAAAAGATGTTTACATCTGTTACTAGGAACTCAAAATAGACAAAATAAATTTGTATTTTGGTTTTCAAACATTTTTACCCTGGTTTCTCCTGTCTCCTTAGAAGAATTCAGTATCTCAAAACAAATCAGTATCCACAAATAGCCACTACAGTCTAACAGGCAAATCCTGAGCACTCTGCCACTGGTGAAGACTTTCTCTTGCACCTATCTGTGGCCTCAAATACAAAAACACTTGTGGTTAGGATTCATTCCACAGTGCAGGAGTGGTTTAACACTCATACATAAAGAGATATTCTGCATAGCAGATTTGCATTTATTCTTTGAAAAACAACACAGAGAGATGTTCTATTTGCAGGACAGCAATACCACTTCTCATTAAGAGGTATATCCCAAAGCATATCAAAGTTCTGCACAAAAAAGTCTGGAATAAGGCGAGTTTGATCAGAGCAACCAAAGGAATCATTAATTCAGAAACACTCTACTCATCAAGTGCTTCCTGCAGTATTCCCACAGAGCTGAACTTGCAGAATAAAGTTGCCTCCAGTAGATTATATCCTCTTTTCCAGTAGAGCTAAATAAAATACCTAACAGTACCACATTCATACATGTACAATTATACTAAAATAGAGTAAAAAACATTAGCATTCCAGTAAAGACTGCCATCAACATTACCTTTTTGATTTCATCTTCAAATGCTTTCTCCAGATATTTGTATCTCCTGATAAGTTTATTGAAGACCTAAAGATAAACACAGATTAACTTTAAAAGTATAACAATTGCAGCCATCTTTCTTTACCAAAAAAAAAAAAA
>VXAC01007212.1:1060543-1091496 GCA_013399225.1 Rhipidura dahli
AAAAAAAAGCAAAGGGAAATAAGCAGCCAGAAGAATGATTATTTCTGTAGTGCTATCTGCCTCACAGAGAGCATGAAACACCCTTCTCTCAATTTTGTGACTCTTGCTTCATAGATGCTTGAATCGGAGAATTTATAGCAGTTTGAATCTTTTCATATTTCTTAAAATTTTTTTCCTACTCTACTTTTCACCCTATCCACAGATAAAAGCAAGGGAGAGGAGGAGGAGGGTAACTCTGCACCCTTCCCCCTGTAATGCAGTCCTGGGGAAGCTCTCAGCTGCAGGCTGATGGAGTGAGGCAGTCAGGATGCTGGGCATCTTCAGTAGATGCATTATCTTGGCAAATCAACTAACAGAAATGTTTACAACAGAACACACTACTGTCAGAGAAGGAGGAAGAACATCTGACAAAGCTTCTACAGCAATTATAGTTTTGGAACCACTTGTTCTCCAGTTTTGACCATTTGTTTCCCATCATGTGGCCACAGATTCTGAAAGCAGAAGCAGCACAGGTGCAGAGTTCATTCAAGGTGAAGAAGGAAGAGAGAAGAAATTAAATAAACGAATCACTGCTCGCACTGCTGTACAAAGGCACACAGCATATGACTCACTGTCACAGGTAAAAAGGTTTATGTGGGGAACAAATGACATTATTGCCACACTGGATGGGGGAGGAAGGAAAATTAGGTTTAGAAAGCTTCAATTCACTTTCCAGAATATAAATTGTGTCCAAACATCCTAACTGTTAGTATTTTGGTTCAGAAAAACTGGAAAAACCCAGTTGTGGCTGTGATGAGAGGTAGAGACACACAGAATCCAAAGAAAAGAAAATGAAAATGTAAGCTTCTTGTTAATATTTCCAGAAACAATTCTGTATATTTTTTAAGTCTCTGTAAATGACAGAAGTATGACTTCATATGCAAATAATCTGCTAAAATATCAATACTAACTTGAGTCTTTTTACTTGAAGACTTTTCACTTTTAATTGTTTCTGTGACTAAATCCACAAAAAATCAGCCATGCTAGTGGTTCATTTGGGAGACAGAATATGAAATTACCTTCTAGGTATCTTCTAGATTAAAAAAGGTCTAAATACTATTTTAGACTAACTCCACTTTTCCATAATGCAGCAAGAACTCTATTTTTCATTATGCATTAAAAAAATGGCAAGGTCAATAAAAGGACACATCTCTTTAGGCCCTAATTACAAAATGTTGATTTATTTTGGTGGCTTTTGGTTTGAAGTGCAGAGAGTACTTTGAAAATGCCACTCCTTCAAATCCTAAAGCGAAGCCTTCCTTTCCATTTTTCAATATGCAATCTTTTACTTTAAATTTCTCCTTGGAGGACTGTCTCTGTCAATTTTTATTCAAAAGATCATTAAAATATTAAAATCCAAGAAGACAGAATCAATGCCTTTACTGATAACAGAGATTTCCCTGAAGCAGAATAACCTGTTTTTAAGAGAGGATAAAGCTGATGCACAAGAAATACTGACTCCCTTTCAAAAAATAATAATTTAGAAATAAAAATAATAATTTAGGTTATTAAATTATTTGTTAATTACTATGTTTTTAAAGGAGCTTTCTGCTCTTAAGCAAACATTTTTTACCAATGCATATTTTGATGCCAGCACTCTTTAAATCAACTATAGACCCTTCCAGCAACTTATCACCCTAGACACCTTAGCAGGGACAGCAGCTTCTATGCTTTTAGTTGCTGTCTTCAGCACTCCAGTAATTAGAGATTTTAAAAAGATAAATACATGCTTAATTAAAAATAGAGTTTTGACATATGGGAGCTGCAAGGGTATTGCATTTTTACGCAATCCTACTGGTATCCAGAATTGCATGGTGGCTTTGAACTTTCCATAGAATTCTTACTGTATTTTCTCATATAATTATTATCTTCCATTAAGAAGTTATGCAAAGTTAGCTTCTCTTCAAGAATGTTTTAGGGTTCACTGGTTTTTTTTGTAATAATTTCACTTAGGCCTATTTATGCAAGCCTTATTCCTGCAGGAAGAAATTATACATCACATACACAGAAGAAATGAAAGCTCTTGGAATATATGCCCAACTCCTAACTAGTTATGCAACTAAAGGTTAGAGGTGTGAGCTTTATATTTTTTATCATTCACATACTTCATAGAATTGTTTAGGTTGGAAAACACCTTTAAGACCATGGAGTTCAAGTGTTAATCCAGTATCAAGTGCCACCAAACGATGTTCCTAGGCTACCACGTCTACAGATCTCTTAAATATCTCCAAGAATGACTCCACCATTTCCCTAGGCAGTCTACTACAATGTTTGTCAAATCTTCCAGGGAATAAATTTTTCCTAATATCCACCTAAACCTCACCTAGGACAACTTGAGGCCATCTCCTCTAATCCTCTCACTTGTTACATGGGAGAAGAGACCAACTCCTACATGGCTGCAGCCTCCTTTCAGGCAGTTGTACAGAGCAACAAGGTCTCCTCTGAGCCTCCTTTCCTCCAGGCTAAACACCCCCAGCTTCCACAGCTGCTGCTCATAGGACTTGTGCTCCAGACCTTATCCAGCTCCACTGCCCTTCTCTGGACACCCCTTCAGCACCTCAATGTCTTTCTTGTAGTGAAGGCCCCAAAACCAAACACAGGCTTTGAGGTGTGGCCTCACCACTGCTGAGTACAGGGAAACGAACACTGTCCTGGTCCTGCTGGCCACACCATTGCTTATAAAAGCTGAATTTCTGATACAGTTCATGAGTTTCTCAAAATGTGGTCATATTCCAGTCTGCACACAGAAAAGGTCAACAAAAATAATAAGGGTGGTGTCTAGAAATAGATTCAACCAACAGCAGACTGTGATAAGCAAGACAGCTTTTTGTAAAGAAAGCACTGCCAACTGTGATCAGATTATTCTAGTCATCCTATTTTCTTAGCTAAAATGTATAGGTTAGGGCAGATTAATGATTAACTGGATTTTCAATTGGTCTGTAGCTAGCCTACTGCAGCCTAGACAGTCTGCAGATGTTCCACTGTAATCTCTTTTGACACATAAATGGAAAACAGTAATCACCTATGCCTGTACTGACCTGAGCATAATTTCGGATGGCATCATGATCTTCATCGGCAAAAAATACACAGTGGCTGGTCATCTTGGTCTTGTCATTGTCATCTATGCGTGTGCCTCCAGGAGCTGTAAGAAAGGAGAAAAAAAGCAGGCAAGGAATGATTTCTTACTTTAAAGAATGTAAAATTTAATAAGTCTAGTAAGTCTGGCCTTATTACCACTGAGGCAAAAGGCCACGGTAAGAGTTAGCAGGGGAGAGGGAGAAACAGAAACAGACCAAGTTTTGCTAAGCTGTGCTGGCACCTGACAGAAAGGACACCTGGCTGATATGCTGCACCATAGATCCCACAGTCCTTACAGGACTGAGTGATTCACTTCACCCTAAGGAATCTCAGCTGGTCTTGAGAGCACTGAGAATGATCAAATATGGGTTGGAGCACAACCCTTACACATTATTTTAGCTCTTACTTTAAACACCACAATAATGTAAAACCTTTCCAAAGAGAAAAGTATTAGCACTCTGTTAGTAATCTGAATTGGAACATCCTGCTAACCCCTCTAATGCTGCTTACCAGGCTCATGTAAACATTCAAAACACTGGCTTATTTTGTTGAGAGTTTTTATCGCAGGTATTTCTACTACCTTTTGTTTCCTGCATTACCTCAAGTCTTACAAAAGCATCTTTTCTTCTTACCACAGAGCAGGAAGCAGGAATCAAAGCAACATGACCAGTAAAAGGAGCTAATTTACTCAAAATGAAGAGGAAAGTGAAAAGCATGTTTTTGCCAAAAGCTGCCACTAATGCCTTGTAGAAATGTCCCATGAACATCCACAAAGCACACCTCATTATCCTTCACTTCTCTCAGCTAGCTTTTGCTGCAACATCTACAAAGCAAGACTTGCAGCAGCTCTTAACCTGGAGGGCAGTATTACACCTTTTTATGCTAATAAATCCCTCTGTTTCCCCAAGTTAGCATCTCTGTCATTTCCTTTGCTATTGCAATTTTATGCTGGTTTAGCTCAGACTGAAGGCTTCTCAAAGCAGAATCCAGCAAGTACCAAGGTGGTACTGCACAACAAACAACAAACAGCACTATGATATGAGAGGCAAGCAGTGAAATGGTAATACAGGTTATAATTTCCACTGTAGAGGATGACAGCATCTTAAAAGAAGCAAGCAAGGCTGATCATCAAAATTCTCTGTCAGATACTCTGCAGGTTACCTAACATGCTGCCAGCTACCAAAATATCAAAGAGTGTGTCAGCATAGCGACGATAATCAAGTCGCGAGCCTGCTGCATCCAGAAACTTGGCTATAGCCTCCAGGTCATTCCCAGCTTCATTGAGGCCTTGGACAATCGTATCCCTGAACACTGTGGGTTCAAATTTCTCCTTTTCATCTGAAACAGAGAGAAAGAAGAAGGAGAGAGAGATAGTGTCAGTTTTTAAACTCGTTAAAATCCTGTATCAGTCAGCAATTGAAAGGACCATGGCACCTAATATATTCTTCTCATTCTGGTCAACACATCAAAAGTTTGTTTTGCATGTATTATTTCTGGAAATTCTGCAGTGTTTATCCTTGCTTCCCCTCTCCTCCTCATCTCCCAACACCAAAACAAACACAAACATATCTGAATAAATAAATAGAGGAAAAGCAACTACTGAAATTGTTTTCAAAATTCATACTCTTCTCTTACTGAAGATACTATCCCATGCGTGTAGCACTGTGCATTGCTAAATCTGAAGGCAGAATAAGGGGAATACCAAGCTAAGCACACAAAATGTTGTTGCATGAACATTTTGTTTTTTATCTCTTGCTATTTTTCTTTTAAGAACTATGGTCATGTAGCTATAAAGTTTTCAAAAAGACAAGTCTTCAGGAAAAAAGGAGATTGAGGTATTAATAAAACTAGTCTTTGAATAAACATTAAAGACAAGGCAACACAATGTAACCAAGAATTTTTCTTTTATATTCACAGACCTAAGAAGCACTAGGAACACAGAAACACAGCTCCCACACTGCATTTTCTACAGCTGTCCCTTGCTGAATTCGATTAAGGCCCAGCCTGACCCCCAGACAACATCCCTGTGTCAAGGTCATTAGTCACAACAGACATAACTGCAACCTCCAGATAACTCTTGCGTAGATTTTTACCCTTACCTCCTGCTGCCTTTTTGTGCACGCAGTTAACAGCTTACCATGGCCACCTGAACCTTCTTAAGAAAACAGGCCCTGGCTTTATTTAAGGGCACAAATGAAATGTCTGTTACTGTTAAAATAACTGAACTTCAGAAACAAAATTGCAAGCTGTTCCGTACACTCAAAATTCAGGTTTGTTATCACCTGCTGACACAAACACTGAGACAAGTTCTTGAAAAACCAGAAAATATAATATCCAGAGGATCAATCCAGAGATTTTTATTTATTAAGATAAATGAGGACTGGTTAAATTTCTTTCTAAACATGTGCTAATCCAGTCTGAAACATGCCAGCTGCAACTCTGGCAGGCTTTTTGTAACAAGAGGTTCTGGCCTTTATGCATCCTCTGGCTGCAGGCTTCTGTTCCCTGCTACTCATAGTGCAGCTTTTCATTCCAGGCCTTAAACAACGGACCTTGCTTTTTCACAGCCTCTTTTCCTTAATCTCTTCCCTCCTACCACAGTACTTTCATGGCTTTTCTAGTTCTTATACAGGAAAGTTCTCTCTCTCTGCTGCATGTGTCCAAGGTGCAATCATTCTACTATCTTCAGTACATCACTTGCACATTCTCCTCCACTTCCAGTGCATCCCTTTGCTCCACAGCAATTGTACCTGGAAGGTATAAAGCAATCCCTTCCACTCAGTGTCCCAGGCCACCGGGAAGCTCAGGGGACCAGTCAACTTGTCCTTCCAAGGAGCCTGGCAGCACTCAGCCAGCTGCAGTTCAAGGGCTGTCTCTCAAGCACTAAGCACTGGAAAATTGCAGCATCCCCTTATTTTCCAGAAATCCCCTGCTATGCCAAGCTTTCAGGGACTTACTGAGTCAACTATCCATCTCCATAGGATTGCTTCCCCATCCCTCAAACCTGACCTCCTCAGCCCAAAACTGAGACAACTCCATGGACACCCATATACATGCTCAGGAAACCATCTGCTCCCAGCTCTGTCTCATCCTGAAGTGACGCACACAACCGTAGTGCCAAACCAGATTCTCCACTACCACGCTCCCATCACCCAGTACACTACTCAATATGCCCCTTGTCTGGACTGCAAATGATTTCTTCCCAGGCTTTTACTTCACACCAGACCTTGGGGACGTTCTGGCTCCCAGCCGACTTCGTGTTATGCCGACTTTGGCTGTGATGAAAACCCGGAGCTGCATTTTGAGGGACGATCTCTCCTGTCTGCAGGGCACGGCCACCAGGGACAAACCGGAGGGTTGGGAGGGGAATTGAAGAACGTGCCTTTGCTCTGGGCAAATGCCTACAGAGAAACTCACTACTGGAATCCTATCTGAGCCACCACACCTGTTACCAAATACTCAGCTGCAGCTCTCCTCCCACTTGAAGTACAAAAATCAACCCTGAACAAGGAACAAACCAGCCAACCAATCCACAAGCAAGCTGGTCTTTTACTGGAATAAGCACTTCAGTATGTGTACTTCAGGCAGTTTTACCTGTGCACAAGAAACACAGTTCCACCCATAAGCAAGCATCTGAGTATAATTATCCTCCTCTTTTGGATTGCCAAATAAGGATGTATTATTTCAAGGGTAAAAAAAAAAAAAAGCTTGATGACACATCAACCAACAAGAAGACAGACTTCTGTCTTAAGAGTTAAAAAACAAACCTGTTTTACTTTTTCAAATGTATTTTGCCTAAAAGTTTAAGATGTTCACATCTAAACTGGAAGTATATGCTCGGTATCATGGGTACACAGTGCTCAGTGCAAACACAAATACCATGATTAATATTTCTTAGCTCTTTTAAATAGATTCTTCCCCTGCCCCAGAAGTCCTCCTCTCGTCTGTTGTACCCTACTATTTTCTTGTCTATCACAATCTAAAAATTTACACAGGAACAGGAGTTGAATTCATTGCATGAAAAATGATTTTTCATTTTATTGAAGCACTTTCCTACCAAGCTAATATACTGAAGAGGAATATGCTGATGTAGTACAAGAGGGTGAGTAAGAAGCCATCATCAACAAGGGGTGACAGTTTGTTGAGCTGTGAAGTGCACAATTACTAAACAAGCACAGCTCCAATCCTGGGCTAGCAGAGGCAGGTGTAGCTTGCAGATGTGATGCACACAATATCCACTGCAGCAGTGCTATACACAGCTTTTCATTTTCAGCATGTTCCCAGATCCGTATTTTCCTGCCTTTTGCTTCTAAGAAAATCACAAAGTACATTCATAGCCCTGTCCTTAAGAATAAATTTTATCTCTTTCACAGAAGGCCCACAACTGTAATTCTGTGGAAGAAAAAAGATAAGAAGAAGAAAGAAGACAGGCCAAACAAGGTAATGTAAAGGTGTTAACATTGACTTTCTATTAGATAATTTTCTTCCTGAAAGTATTACGCAGCATTTCACTTAGCTTATTTTGCACCATTTTTTAAACTTTTACTACCCCTATATTATCTATACCACGGGAATGAACCTAGGTATCAGGTATTGTCTGTCAACTTACTTCAATGTGCACTGTTTGATCCTGTTAATGCTTTGGGAAGCTTTTTGTCCTGTAGGTATTTGTGAACTCTCGGGATACAAAAATTTGCCTTACTACCTACTGGCATTTTTGCTACTCTGATTTTCCCTCTTCCATTTCAGAAGACACAAAGACATTCCTTTGCATGCATGCATTCAGTCAATGCAGTCCACATCCCATCTATCTGCTCCATAAACATAAGTATTGGCCAGACACCAACTACTGCTGACCCTCACTGAAAAAGGAATATTCAACAGGTACAGAGATCATACCAAAAACTAACCTAACTATTTTAATTGCCTAGATTGATAGGAACTGTGAGATACCTCCTTCCCTTGGAAAGTTCTTCCCTTACCAGCTTCATTTTTCTTCCTTCAAATCTTTTTAAAGTAATTTGAATGTCTGCCACTATATATGCTGCAGGCATAAGTGAAGGCTTATTCCTTTCACTTGGTTAATCAATATAACTAGAAAGAGTGAGATTTACAAGCTCCTCCTTCATGGTCCTCTCTCAAAGATATTTTAGACATTAAGCACATTTTCGAACTTTAAATTAAAAAGCAATGTATTATTCTTTTTTGCTCTCTGAAAGCTCAGAAGTTGTTCACAACCCAAGATTAGCTGCAGCTAGCTGACCCATGATAAGAGCTCATATAGGCAAATAATTTTATTAAATGCCTGACTGTAGTGTCACACCTCACTGAGATGGCAGAGCTCCAGAGATCTGCAGAAGGGAAAGAGGAGTATCATGGGACACAAGTGGGTAAAAACAAGCAGCTCACTTTCCCCAACAAGTGCCTGTTTCAGACCCCCTACCTGCCTGCCTGTTATCACAGAACAGTCTCAGAAAACTGAAATGTCGTGCTCAAACCACAGCTACTGCACTCTGTCCTACCTGGGTGACATTTCAGGACTCCCTAATATACTGAAACTCAGCATAAAAAAACCTCATAGTATCTTTTAGTCTTAAGTAAAAGACATAACAACCTGTGACACTGCTGTGATACAACAATAAATGAAAACATAAGGGAATAAAACATACTTAGAAGGCATTTCTCTTCCTCAGGCACTCTGCCTCTAGAAAGAAACAAGTATCTACAAACTTCTAAGCAGGATATTAAAATACTAAGCCAATCAGGATGACCACGTTTGAAGAAGAGATGTTATGCTTTGAGTACAAAAAGTGTTTACATGTTAAAATTTCTATATTAAAGCCACTTAATATCCACAATCCCATTTAAGTAACCTCTCTCAAAAGAAAAACTCCGACCAATCCTTCAGACCACCCTCTATGTCATTTCCTTCTTTCATGTACCCAAGGAGTTATTTAGGGCTAATTCCAGTCACTGTAAACAGAAATCCAAGCGATAGACACAGAATTACAAATCAAATATGTTTATTTATTCTAATTATTGCTTGTATTAAATAGGAGTCAAAGACCAAATCTGTATTAGAACAGATGATGCCAAACTCAGTAGAAAACATAAGATCAAAGTCTCTATGAGAGAAAAACAACATTTTCTAAGACAAGTTTATCAAATAATATATTTACCATAACTGACTGACCTAGACTGAAAAATACTTGGGATCAATCCAGCAGTGTGCATGTCTGAGTGCTTTTACTGGCTCATCTGACAGATGGATTTCTTTAGGGATTGTTAATTCCACTCCTCTGGCTGTGTCTATATGGTTGTGAGTTAGTTCAGTGTATAGCTCCCACTGCATAATGCTCTCAGTCGTGCTGATAGAAAGTTAATCCCACTAATTACTGGAGTACCATGACATTTAACTACAAACAATACTGGTTTCTTTAATTAGTTATCCTTACAAATCCTGTATGTGAACCATAGGAAAGACATTTTGCATTGAAGAGACTGTACCAGTCTCTTCAAACAAATTGAATAAGTGCTGGGTGCAAGAAGGGAGGAAAGGCAAGAGAAAGCTGGCACTGCTTTTTAACATGACTGAAACCAAACTATTTTGCAATTCCTATCTAAGCTTCGTGATCATCCTAGATCTCTAGACACTCATCATTCAGCTCTTCAGACTTGTGATAGAATTTGAAATTTTCTGAGAAAGGTTACCAACTCTTTTTGTGTCTCTCATCCATACTAAAAAAATGCTCTTATTTACATTTTCTGTCACAAGACATTTAGACAAGGTGTTAGCTGTTGATTAGAAACAGGAAAGTCAAGATGACAAAAGTCTGTGTCATGACAGATAGGAATCCATCCTGTGTCTGCTGTAATAATCTACTATTATACCACCCAAAAATAAGATTCTTCTTATCACAAACCAGACTTTTGGTTTTGTTTTTTTTTTTGGTGGGGGAGCAGTAAGGGAATAAAATAAGGAATTACATATATTTTGACTCTCTGCCTCCAACTGTTTGGCATTCATCCCAGCCACGTAAATCACAACAAATGGACTCTTAGTATGAGTGAGCATGTTAGGATAACACCTGCTGTACTAGAATACCTGGCTGGTCAGTACAATCAGCACCACTCAATAGATAATAATTGATAATTATTGATGCTGTACTGTACTTAATGAAATGAAGTGTTGGGCATGTTTAAATAAAATCATTATCACAATGAGTAAAATGGGACTCACATAATTGTTTTATTTTAACAATTAAAAAAAAAAAGACTACATCAAGCCAGAAGAAATAAATATGTGTGAAAAAGGGAGTTTATGACCTCCTTCTGACCTGAAAGCAGGGCCAGTGAGATGATCTGACTACCTCATGGAGAAGGAAGGTGAGAAAATTCCTCTTTAGATATGAAAGGTTCACTAACAGACATGGCATTGATTTGAGTCAAAGAAATAAAAAAGAAAATCAAAACAAAAAAGCCCGGGTAATTTTCTTTACACAATTTTTAAATAAAAGCTCGTATTTTGCTTTCTTAGTGGAAAAGGACATTTTAAGAAACACCCAAACATCTAGCAAGTTTTCTTCATCAAATGTAAATATACTGTAAATTCATTTAGCATCTAATCTTTAACTAAAGCTTCCACAAGACTTCATAGACAAATTTTAAATAAGGTCCTAGGATATATAGTGAAAATAAAAGAATTCACAGAGCTTAGTTAAAAGTAACATCTCAAATCTTAACTCGGCTGAAAAGAAGGGGAGAAAAATGTTTTAGCTGAACTTTCAACTATTCCACCTGCTCTCTTTCAAGGCATTTTAACAAAGAGGAAAATGAAGCAAAAAATGTTATGCAACCTACCCCTCTTCCTAGTTTTGAACCGCTGGCCTGTTAGCACCGGCTTCTGATTCTTATTCATAAAATTTCTGGAGAAAGAAAAAAAGGGGAAAAATATTTATACTCTAGCATTTACAGACAACAGTTTAATCTAAAGGCAAAATAAAGACTCAGTGTAGCAAAATCCCAGCATGTGAAAGGTAAAGAAAGGTCTTAACACATATTCAAAGAGTAATTCACATTATCTTTAAGATGAAGAGCACTGCAATGCAAGGATAACTTCAATGAGATGTGTTCCTTTAAAACCTGGCTGATGGCATCTCTGTAAAAAACTGTGAAGGTTCAAAACCAAACGGCGATGAAGTCGCTGCCTCCTTACTGCTGGGGCAGAGCCCATGCAGCTCATGGGAATGCTGGGGACACAGAAGCCACTGAAGCAGAGGACTGGGAACCATCCTGGTGAGGCTCAGCACGGCACAGGTCTCACCCTCTGGCATGTTCACCAGGCAGACAGGTGCCCAGGGTTACACACTGTCCGGCTCCAGACAAGACTTTATGGTCTAACCACAAAGACAGTGCTTTTACCATCAAGTTCTAATCAAATGTTTCTTACAAGCATCACTGTATATTAGTAACTTTTTGTTCTGAAAAGCATGTGGGTGTTGTAAAAATAATAGAAGATAAACAAATCCCTCGCCCCATCAACTTTGTGCATAAATATGGAGTTAAGAACCTACATGGCACATCATATAACAGTAAAAAATACTGGGCTTGTATTACTTTACAGCAAATCTCAACAGATGATGTCAAAAAAATCGGGAAGTGATACTATATTAATGCCATTTTATCCAAAGAAAATAAAACTATTTTTAAGCTTTGGCTATAACCAGTTGCACTACACAAAATGCAGCTTACCCAAAGAGCAGCTAAACCAAGAGGTGAATGCAAACAGCAGCAAGTAAGAGGAAGCTTAGAAGCATGTAGGAATCACCACAGGTCATCCCCCTGTCCTGCCCACAGCACGTGCCAGCCCTGAGACTTAGAGGCCACCTACTTCACACCCTGCAGGCCATTAGGTCACTGTTACATATGATTTGTTTGTCCAAAATTAAGCCTTCTCATACAAGACTTTGAGCATGTTCTGCTAATAACTTTAGTTTTACACAAAAATCTGTATTATTTCTATTTCCTCATTGCAGACTCTGCAGGCCTAGTTTAAAAGTACACAGATTTGCCAACATACTTCCTACCACAAATGAAAATAAATTCAAGCCCCATGGCTGAGAAAGAAGCCATCAACCACATGTTACTATCCAAGCAGTGCTTTCTCTACTCCTGGAAGTTCATTTAACTCTCTTAACAATGCTCCAGCTATACAATATATTCCCATTCACCAAACTTCTAGTGGCAGCATCCCTAGCTGACCCTTTTTGCAACATTTCAAATGTTTTACTTGGCAAACCACTGCTTTTTAGTCTAGGTTTATCCACAGTCAAAAACTGTGCATGCAGGCACACGAACTGGAAATAGCCAGTAAAGTTCAGAGTCAAGACAGGGTTTGCTTCCTGTAAGCCATAAAAACACAAATATGCAATAAGCAGTTCAACTGAGATTCACACCCATCATCACTGAGACTTAAAGCTGCAGCTGTAACAGACCAAGGAGCTTTTTGAAACAACTGCAACACTAAACAGCCTTCTGGAAAAATGATTTGCTCATCTGCAAAGAGAGTGAAACATGGCAAACCATGATATCATGGGATCTTTCAAACTGCTGTAGGATCCAAGAGTGCCTTCACAGCAAAGCTCATAAGGCTCTTTCCCCTGATGAGACAGCTCGATGTTAGAGGAACAGGAGGTGCTTTACAAGTTAATTAGGCAGATAATCTAGCAGTCTGCAGGGATAAGCAACAGCCTAGCCTCTAGCCAGTGACTGGCTAGATTTGACATACTCATCTGTTTTCTCTTTCTGACCTTCAGTTATTCGTAAAGAGAATAGTCTAGGTATTTTTGATTTTGTTCTTGTTTTGCCTGGAGACCTTACACCTTGTTTTGAGTCTAAAAATGTTCAAGAGATTGCAAGAGAAGCCCATGAGGTTTGCACAGAAGCGGTCAAGGAGCCACACAGCAGGTAGGAACTGTAAGAATTAATCTGCTTTCCACAGCTCTTCCAGAGCACAAACATGCCGTCAGGCTGGGGTCAACAGCGCCACTTCCTTAAGGAACACACAGGAACCTTCAACCCAGCACACTGGTACAGTTTACCAGTTTCTTTAAGAGACATAAATGCATATGCTAATCTTCTAACACTAGTCTTCTTTCCTTTGATGCAGTGTATTTTTAAGCTGCAAACAAACTTGCATGCACCTGAAGCTCAACTGTGGATTTTAAGTGTTCCTTGTGAACATAAAATCTGTCCTTTAAGACAGCTGGGAAAAAAACTTTAAAAAAACCCAGTTAAAGCAGGACTCACAACTTGTGGCAAATTTAATGACTAGAAGTTCAATGCAACAGAAGAGACTCTTGAATAGTTAATTACTAGGAACACAGGATATGCCTTCTTCTATATTTAGCTTTAAATGTACTATGCTTTAATCTGCTCAAGTGAGGGTCTGGCTTTATAAGGCACTGCCTCAAGCAGTGCCCAGAATCTTTCATTAGAAACTGCATCTTGAGACTGAGCAAAACCAACCCAGTGATCTATACAACAGTCCAGAATGGCATCAACTCCTGAAAATGAGATTTTAAAGTGCTGTTGCTACCACAACAGGTGCCTGGATAACAGCTTGAAATTTACAAAAGTGAATGCAATGCAAAGACTTTTTTTTTTTTAAATCAAGAAGAAACCAACAACAGCACAAAAGTGGTGGCTGAAGGTTGTAAATTCAGGGTGGCAGCATATAAACTTGCACAGCACATTTGACTGCATCAGAGTGCAGCCTGCCTCTCAAGTGTTAGGTAGCTGTAAAACCTTGAAATCACAAAGACCTTCAACTGTTATATATATTCTCCATTTTGAAAAGTACAGCACCTGGGCAGCTAAAAGCCAATGGCAAATTTTGAAACAGCTGCTAGAGAAGTCATAATGGTTTCAGTGGAGTAAGGGTCTTAAGGACAGGAATGGGTAAGAAGGAAATACCCTCCAAAAGAAAACCCAAACCACCAGGCAAACTTGTACCTTGCAGCCCAACATCCTCCATGATTCATGTGAATTTTCACAGGTAAGCAAGCGAGAGATGGAAATGACAGCTCACTCCTTTCACAGACTCCACTCTTCACCAGAAGATGGGAGAGACTCAGCAATAGCAGCTTTATTCTTGATTTACTGCTCAATACTCAGGCAGATGTCAGAGCAGTACAGAACCTGGCACCACACTCCACAATGGATTCATTTTCCATACAAACCACAAAATGTCTAAGCCTGCTAACTACTAACTTGCAGCTACAAAATTCATCAGAAAAATAAAAATAAATGCATGACTTTAAAGTTTACCAAATCCCACTCTTGTTAACAGGCTTGTATAAAATAGATCCATACTTTAAAAATTCCTAAATTGGTGAGTTGGCATATTCTCCTGAGACTGCTTGAAGTCCAGGAGCTTTCTCTACAGCTGCTCCTCATTTTCATGCTAAAGACCCTAAACAATTAAAATAAAACTGAGGGACATCTACAGTTGTAGATATCCAGACATATATTATACAGCAGTTACTCTAATCAACCAATCCTTCTCACAGAATGAATAAAAACTGTAACAGTTTTAATTAATATATCCAGTATTACTTAATTAAAATAATTTATAAAACCTGCAACAGATGAAGTAAAAGTTACTTCACCTCTTCAGCAAGTATGAACTCCCTTAATAAGTTAGAAAAATGCAGTCTTTTATCCATACCACAGGGAAATTCTTACGATGATTAAGTCCTAAATTATTTAAAGCCTTGGTAAGGCTGAAGTTTCGACCATTTGTTCTTGGAAACATATTGCTTAAATTGAAAAAAAAATACTGAAAACCTTTATTCAAAGCAACACTATTTTTCTAAGCATCATTTTACACGTTTAACCAAAATAACAGAATCATCTGAGATTCTTAAAACATTAACATGTTCAGATGAATTCGGGAACAGTTGCTCCACAGCAGCAAAACTTCACTGCCCTAGTTACAGAGAGAAGGGAATCAATGCCAGACAACGTAAGAAAAACAACATTTTAACAAAAACTACCAAGATTTTATGGCTCTATGTGTGCAGGGCACCAAATACAGCCCACAGGGCAGGCAGTGACCCTCTGGGCAGCCCACTGGAGGGGGTGGGATGGGCACTGCGCCACAGGGTGGTGCTGCTGCTGCTGCTGCTGCTGTCCAAGCTGGCGCCAATGGCGTTTGACTGACAGGGCAATGGAGAGAGCTGCCAGAACACCACCAACACAGCACCACCAGCTTTCACAGGAACAGATGCTTGGCAGGAATTATTTCCATCTCCTTCTCTTGCTGAAATATCATGTAAGACAGGGGCATTCATCACAAAGGCAGATAAAATAGAAGCATAGATGGGTAGAGTTGCTATGAAGGAAACATCCCAACCCACATATCAAGGGCAATACTTTTTTTGCCCCCAAAGAATATCCAGGACATTAAAAAGCTTTACTGGGTCTTTTTTATCCAGCAATGCAATTGGGTGTTTTCATTCTCTCACAGTTACAGTTCCAGACTTAGGATAACTTCTTTCAGCAGCTAGCCATGAAGTTATATTAAATGCAAATTACAGAACTTTAGCAGCATAGAGGAAGAGCTGCCCTTGCACTTTTGCCAGAGAGGAAACATGTCAGCATGCAACCAGCAGCTGTCTCAGCTCTCTGGAAAGGCAGCAGACATCTAGATTATGAACTAACAAAATCTGTAGGTGGAAAACTTACAAATCATTACCAGAAGAGAGGAACAAAGCAATGTACGGGGAAAAGAAAACAAGAGTGGATGCAATGCAGCAACTGGTTCTCACCAAATCCTCATCAGGCTTCCCACTTTCCACAGGGACACTGTGCCCTTTGTTGCTAAAATATAGGTATTCTTTTAAGAAGTGACTAATAAGCTGGAGGTCTGAAAATTCAACCACAGCACAAATCACGAGGAAGTGTAGTACTGGCAACCAGGTTTATCTGGCAGACGTGCCCACAGAGGCACCAACACAGTTACAATGTTTATGAAACCTTTAACCCAAAGGTGCCACTCAGGAACAGTAAAGCCAGAGCCAGGCTCTTGACACAATAAAATCCCTTTCCTGATTTTATAGCCTCAAGGGCAACATGCAGGGACAAAACAGTAATGTAAGGATGTGCAGGGTAAATACAATCAACATGGGGTTTTAATGTTTACATGAAATCTGAATATTGCTGATCCACATGACCTGTCTCCCAGAAGAGTCTTCCAGAAGATCTCAAGGCGCTTAAATTTTTTTAAATGTTTATTTTTTAATCACAGAACAGTGTTGGTCCACAGTAAAAAATATATCTACTTCAATAAAAGTACATGTCCTTTATTAGCATGCCTAGTGGGAGAGGGAAAATAAAGAGATGAAACTAGTGGAATTGATTTAATTCTGCAGCAAGCAGAAATGAATACCTGAAAAAAATGAAACATACCACACATTAAATAAATAATAAAAACCTGTGCTCATTCAAGATTCTCCAGGCACGAATTGGGCATGCAGCCTATGAAGTTATCCTGGAGAAGGAGGGGGGAGGGAAGACCTTACCGCTCTTTGCAGCCATCTGAAAGGAGGCCGTAGCCAGGTGGGGCTGGTCTCTTCCAAGTAATAAGCAGCAAGACAAGAGGAAATGGCCTCATGTTACATCAGGAGAGGTTTAGACTGGGTAGTAGGAAAATTTTCTTCACTGAAAGCATTGTGAAGTATTGGAGTAGACTGCCCAGGGAAGTGGTAAAATCACTGTCCCTGGAAGTATTTAAATCACTTGTAGATGGACTTGGTAGACATGCAGATGGCACTTAAGGACATGGTTTACTGGTGGCCATGCTGGGTTAATGACTGGACTCAATAATATTACAGGTCTTTTCCAACACAAACAATTCTAAGATGCTAAACCCAGAAAAAATTAGAAGACCAACTCACCAAAATCACTATAAATCATCATCACCTAACAGCTAAATCGGGATGCACAGGAACATGTTTCTTGAAAAACAGTCAGAAAAACTCCAGTTCCCACTGCCACCAATGAATGTACAATCACACACTGCATTAGAGATCCACCTCACTGCACTTATTTCAGGAGAGTGGGTATTTCTTAGGTCACTAACCAAGAATTTCTACAGAAGTGGCTCAGATGAGTAGCACTACTGAAGCACTTTCAGTGCACTTCACAATGTCAAGAGAACTGTAAACTGAAGCACTGAGACAATGGACTTCTCTGTTGTGTCATCAGGAACCATATAAAAAATGCGTGAGTCATGGCACAGTCAGTGAAAGAAAAGAGTAAAAAATTCTTAATAATTGACAGGTAGAAATACAAGTTAAGACAATTCAATCACACACTCAAGTTGACATACACAAAATGTTGTCTTTCAGTAACAAGATTTGTTCCAGCAACTAAAGAGGAGGAATTAGATGTAATTCTTTAAGAACAAGGTATTAGCAGGAGCTTTTCTCACTGTTGAGAGCTGTCTTAGGTGCTGTACTCTTAACTGGAGTAGGCTGAGATAATTGAGATGGTGTATTGCTACAGATCAATTAATATCCAATTAGCATTCATTTTAAGGTAATAGCCAGTCATCCAACTCCAAGCTTGCATACCTTGCCAACGGGAAAACCTCTTAGAAAAAGAAGGGGATAAAAAGGATCAGGCAGAGATCAGGGTCAGGTGAATTGAGAAAACAAGTGGAAGACAGAACTCTTCCAAAGCTAGCAAAGTTTTTTCCTCAAAAAAAGACACCACTTTCAATGGACTGTGTAAGTGCTAAAACAGGTTTCTTGAATTTGGAGACATTGGATGTCCTGATCATCATGAAAAATACAACTGCCTTAGCAATTGCCACAGAGATGATTTTGTTATAGGAAAAAGGGTGTAGCTGAAATTCTACAGAAACATGACTGTAAAGGTACTGCAGCAATTTAGTTCAATCCTTCATTAATGTTTGGGGGAGAACTGCCGTAGCCACTCTTCACAGTACATTTGCAAGAAATCATAAATGGAGTTACTTCATAGTGTTCCCTTGAACCTGGTCTCTAATTAACCAATAAATATAGATATTTGGAAAAAATGTGTTAAGAAAAACCAGCAGAGAGGCTTCATTCCCAGGAATGAAGCTTGTAAGACACAAGACAACACAGTAACAGTACAGTAATGAAGGCAGGAAGATCACCTTTATCATGTGGAGTACCACTCCTCTGTTCAACTCCACCCTGCTTCTGTTTTTTTTAATGTATCAGCCCACTGAAAGTTTTTACAGTGTTGACCCTACTCATGCAATTTTGGTATCAACAATAAAATCAGAAGATGTGTATCTTCCATTCTTCTTGCTACCTCAAAGCTCTGAGAAGCAGCAAAAGCACTGGACATCGCTAGTGCCTCCAGGACACACCACTGCAGCACTTGGAAACTGATAAACTGAAGGGCTAAGGTTAAAAATAAAAATAAATAAATAAAATCTGTGCAATCTCCAGAAAGCAATGCCTCCCAGTTGCTAACAGTTTATTATTTCATGAACTAAATACAGTAATGGGAGAGGGATGTATTAATAGCCAGTACCTCCTACACACCTGCAATTGGTGAAGGCCCTGATTTTAATAGAACAACTGCTTTAAGCATTAAAGCAAGTTTCAATTCAGAACTTCTTAATTATTTCTTCAAAGCACGGGCAAGGAGTTCACCAAGATAACATATGTTTTTTTCACCTGAGGGAAAGTAAATCAGCTTCCAGACATCTGAATTCTGATCCTTCTGGCACAAAGGGCCAGCAGTGAAAACGCACAACACTTTGCACCAGATCTAGCATTCCAAACATAGCAGCTAACACTGATTATGATGATGCTGTTAGCAGTATTCACTTGGACAAAAAAAAGGAGTCTACAACTGACTTGTGTCACTGCATCCCAAAAGCAGTCCCACATTCCCTGCAGATGCTTCTTCCTCCTCAGAGCAGGTCAACATTTTGACAGAATACACTAGTTTTGGTAAATAAACTCCTGGAGCAGGGAATAGAAGCAGTCAATGCTTGGACTGCTTCAACAAGCACACAGTTATTTTCTATGCAACGGTGGGTACAATTCCTTTCAGATCGAGCTAAGATAACTCTATGGCAATATATACTGATTCACATCCAAGTTATGTGTTGAGGAAAAAAAAACAAACCTGAGGGCCACACATGGGGTGCCTACACAATCAAATGTTATGCTAGGTGAGTCAGAAAAATAACTCTTACCGACTGAGCAGTCACTTGCTATCCTACCCCCTGCTTGGCAGCTCCCATACCGGCATGCTCAGCCTCACTTCAGAATGGCATTTCTTCACCTCTATGTGGAAACCTGAAAGCTCTTAGATTAATTCATGGAAGAAGAGTCTATCAAGGGCCAGTAAACACATGAGTGATACAACCTTCTAAGCTTGAAAATTGCTGTGAGTTTGACAGGACATGAAAGAAAGAAATATAACACTCCCTTCTATCTATATTTTTATGCCACCACATTCTCCTCCCTCAACTTTTTTTTTTCTTTTCTCACCTACCAACACTACAAGCCACATCCAGAGATGAGACTATACACCCAAGGCAAATTTCTCCCAGTAAGCCAAGCTTTGATATGAGAAGGCAGTCTCCTACAAGACAAGCATTACCCACCCATGACAGCATACTCCACCTGAGAGTATTACGACAACAGCACTGAGAGTTGGTGGCACCTGAGTAAGGTCAGGTTAGGAGAAGTAAACAAAAATCCCAAGAGGACTATCCTGGCTCAGGTTGTTGTATTACTAATTTTGCAGGAGGATTTTAGGTAGCTTCTTGTAAGATGAGGGAAAATATTCAAACCAGTTCCCTTCAGTGATGAAAACAAAAAATCTTTAAGACATATTGTGACTCAAGCTACGTATTTCTTCTCAAAAACTGGGGACCCACCAAAAATATTGTGAAGACTGGTGATGGGAATCACATTGGTACTGTGATTGAACTGTGTATTGCAACTGCTTTACTTTGTTATGTGTAATTTAAAATTGTATGACATTTTCAGGATAATTTGCATTACTCTGCTGAATGAGAAATCCCATGTAACATCATCTATCTTCAGGTGAGGAAATTAGATATTAAACATCATACCCTCCACATGTGGAATATCTAAAAGATGCTGGTCAGAGAGTATTGGACTCTAACACTATTCACATACCAGAACTGGGAGATCAGTTTTGGTTTGGTAACCAAAAGCTCAAATGCCAAGCAATCATGTCTGGCAAAGTTTCCCTTACTTTGGAATATCATACACAGACGCAGTCCTGAAAATTCTCAAAGCACTGCATCTTCTCTCAATTTTGACAGTTCAAGTTTGCTTTTCATAATCTTCTTCCATGCTGTATCTAAACATAAATGACATTAAATACAAGACTTATCTGAAAATATAAATGCATAAAACCAAGAGTATGTCATTGTTGGTAATCCATATTCAGGAGACTTTGAAATACTTCAAACTGAACCCAAAGAATTCACAATCTATCTATAAGCACAGCACTGCAAGCAATGGCTATTATCAATGCTTCTCAAGTTTTGCTTCTCAAAAAGTGGTAATTATATGCAATTTTGATCATAACTGCAATCAGATGAAAACTTGGTTCTCGAAAATGCATTTATGTATACAGGTGGCCAAAATCTCAGAATTAAGAAACAATTGCCACAAAAGAAAGTCAAATACAGCAACAATATACATCACCCGAGGAAGAAAAAAAATAGAGCAACTAGCCTGTTGTGTCACTAATTTGTACCTATTTTCCAGTATTAGCATCATCTCCTAACAGCTTAATCACATTACAAGAAGCTAGTAGAAGTTATTGAGACATCTGTTTCACCCAGATGTAGACCAGAGCAGGTATATAATATTTTACCCCACTCCACCACAGAGGCAGCAGGCAGTGCTGAATACACTGCAGTGCTTTGTGCCCATACACTGCTAATGGAAGCACAGAGAGCTGTCAGCCAGCTCAGTTCAATGTAAAACCCAGCAATTTAATTGATCCTATTGGTTGTGAGGATCACTCCCTCTTTCACTGTCGATCAATTTAGAAGGCAATCAGCTAAGCCAAAACCCCTATCAACTTTTCTTGACTAAACAGCCAACTGTCAGAACCCAAAATCAGGGTGTGTTCGACCTGCCTTTGAAAATGAATGATGACACCTAAGTCTGACCCTGCAATCCTTGGCTACTTTCACCATAAGGAAAAACATAAACATTCCCAGAAAACAGCTTATCTAAAATATTCTGCTTGCCCATCTTAGAGTGAGGTGGGTGAACAGCTTCACAGCTTCAGATTTAAGGCACTTTTTTAGGTATCTGAATCAGATCAAACTTCACACCTGCAGATTGGCCATCTGTGTGAAAGTCTGTATCTCAGTGATACCTATAAACATCTCAGGCAGAGTTAAGAATTTAGTTACCCACCCAAAATTGACAACAGGGCAATTACTATTTGTATAGTATTCAGTTCTATAGTTAATTCGCTTGCTTATCTGAAATAATTCACAGAACTTTCATTATTGACTAAGAACTTTCACAATCCAGTGTACCAATACGCTGAGAGCATAGTTTCAGCATCAGACCACAGCCATCCACCCACTTCCAACCCAGTTTCTGAAGCCAAGCATTACTGCAGGAGTTATGGATTTCTAACCAGATTATGTTTAGTATCTTTTTTAAAGGGCATAAAGCATCACTACGCCAGACTTGCTTCCTTCAGAGAAAGCATACATCCACTTTGTGGTTGTTTGGCCCTTGTCAGCTTGGCACAATGATATTTGACACTATTAACAGGGAAATCGATTTTCTTGTTTACAGCATCATTATCCAGTATCAACAACCTGCTTCTGCACATAACCTAATAAGGATTCCATGGCATGTGTATCTACAGGTGTATGCATACATATATGTGTACAAGAGAGCAAAAATACCAGTAAAAGCTATGTTAGATTTCTACAACTCACTTCCTATGAAGATGCAAACTACGAAGAATTTAAAAGGTTTACTAATGAGACAGCTAAAGGATTTTTTTTTTCTGGACTGAGAAGCCACAATGAAAGGTTTGGCTGGTCCCTTTGAGGCTTCAGAAAGACTTGCCAGTTAACCTAGCTAAATCCTAGAATGTAGAGCTGTTCAGCCATGGATACAGCCAAACCCTCCAAGTCAGTGAACTGACAGCTGAACGCCATGCAAACCAACACATTTGTATCCCACCTCAAATGTTGCTCTGCCTACTTTGATACAATCTGTAGAGCTGAATAACTAGAAAAGCTAGCATATGTTCTTTGCTAAGGGAGGATAAAAATGCAAAGGTAGGAGAAGTGACAAGCTAAATTAATTTTTTTCAAATCTAAAACAGAAGAGAGCAGATATTCAACGTGACTCTCAACTGGGGGCTTTGCAATAACTGCTATTTTTTTTTAGCTATTCTTGACAATGCTTCAAAAATGAAGTTGTTATTTCAGGTAAGAATATGTTGATATGAACCTTTATTAACCAATTGTAAGGAACATGAATTAAAGTACTTTATTCAGTAATTTAATATCCTAGTTTTCAATATTAATTAAGTAATTTATTGTGGGATTACAAAAAAAAGAAGTAACAAGTATTTTGGAAAATAATAAATGGGGAACATGGCCTTCAGTCCTTGTCCCCAGTCACCAACACCTTGCTCTCCTTGAGCTTTAAGACTTTATGTTGTCTCCTCATACCATAACACTGCTTTTGCAGTGCTGATACCTACTAAAAAGGTCAACAATTGTTTAAACTGACAGGACAAAGGAAAATGGGGACATAATGAGGCCTTCCTATACTTCAACAAAATACAGCTTATGGAGGGCACTAAGGTACTACAATAATCCTAGCATCAAACAGGCTACCCATGAAATGCTTTGGCTTGACACATTAGGCTTCAGTGAGCTGGGAACTGCTCACAGTTCAAGAATCAAAAAGAATCAACTGCTCAAAAGTTCAAGAATCGCACAACTTCCTCACAGGAGAGACCTGAGAGTCTGATGCCTTGACGATTCAGCAGTGTAGGCCACCAAACAACCAGTCCACTGTCATCATGAAGAATCCTGGAGGCACAACAGCAATGCAAATTGACATACTGAAGGCAGGGCACATTGGGAAAAAGGCACTTTTCAGCATACACCACTAAACATTTTAACAGGAATAAAACAATTGACAAAATAAAGTCCTTCTCTTGGCTCTTCTAGAGAATTACAAGCTTCCTTTCCCTTTTCTAATTCAAGAAGCCTTTTAACAAGGTGTCCTGGGGTGACAAACTGGCACACAAGGCCCCATAAAACAAGACAGACAAAGTCAAAACCTGGCAAAAGACCTCATGCATGTACTTGAGCATAGAAGTACATGTTTCCTTTTGCTAGGAAGGGAGCTGAGACTGATGAGCAGGATGATAAATTTGAAGGGCAGAGCCAAAGCTTCACATGGCTCTGGAGGCACACTGACTGGGGCCCCTTTAAAAAAAAACATAAGGAAAGAAACCCACAAACATCTTGGCAGAATATGGTATTCAACGGCACAACACTGGGCTCCCATAGAACTGGCTGATGGTTTTGGGATGCTCAGGTCTCAGTCACAAGAAACCATACATTAAGAAAATATAGTCAAAGCAGACCAAAGAGCCTTAACAACACAGGCTTCAGAAAGGTGCAGAGACATGGAAAAAAACAGCAACCAGACTCAAACCAAACTCACATCAATACTGGCACCTACAAAGGTTGTAGATGGAAAAGAAACTCACCATCCCCTCTTCTAAAGGACTGACTTCTCCTCAAGCATTTGTTTTTCTAATTTTCTATTGCTCAAGGCA
This sequence comes from Rhipidura dahli, assembly GCA_013399225.1. NCBI lineage: Eukaryota > Metazoa > Chordata > Aves > Passeriformes > Rhipiduridae > Rhipidura > Rhipidura dahli. The sequence goes on from VXAC01007212.1 coordinate 1,084,553, forward strand.
TGAAATGGTAATGAAAATAAACTACAAGCTCTGTACCTGCTAATGCTCAGCAGTATCTTCCCAATATTTCACCACTGTGTCTTGTCAGAAGAAAAAATGACTAATGTCTAACTTGAATGCTGAATGTATCTTCCCTCTTAAAAACATTTCTAGACAACTCGAGGGTTTTATTTATGGAAACAAAACCTAAAATGAAAGGATCACTTGAGCCTGCAAATTACAAACCGCTGAACTGCTTTGACTTCTTTTCTGCATGAAAACACATCTAACGAAACACAAGACAGTAGTTATTACAAGGAAGTACAACCCCAAAGCCATATTTATTTGTTCTGCCTGCAGTAGTTGAAAAAAGTGTAGAAGGGTGTAACTTGTTGAGATTCAAGACATCACAGAAGATGCTTCCTTCCAATGTCCCTGGCTAACCTCTGTCCCAGACTGTGTCTAGCACTTCCTTTGTTTGACCTGTCTGTCCTCAGTCCTAATTCTCACAAGAGGTAATCCATCATCTTACAGGCTGAACAAAAGCAGTAATCTTTGTCTGCCACTATGAGTCTGCAAAAACTGTAAGTGATCTTTACACAAAACTTTTCCATCCAACCTAAAAATAGCACAGATTTTGCAGAGCAAATCCTTATACAGAATGCCAAAATATGCCTATGTATGAAGGACTCCGTGAATTTTAAAATTCACTCTATAGTTTCTGTAGTAGAAAAAAACCACATTTCTAATTTCAAAAGTTCTTAGACACATAGCAACTAAAAGCTCTCATAGACAAAGTAGGAATTACTACTGATTTACTTCCTGGAAGTATTTCCCTAACTTGCTGGAATTTAAAAGCCAAAATATGTAACTCAATATTGGTTACTTGTTTTATATAGCATATGTGAAGAAGGCTTTTTACTTTATTAAAACCAGCTTAGCAAGAAAAGCATATCTAAACATGGAGTGAGAACAGTCCTGCAAGGTGATCTACACGAGCTACCACTTGCACTTAACCATCACCATCACAAACAGCAATCCAAGTTGGAAGGTTTACCAGCAAATTGTTACACACGTACGAGTTCCCTGCATTGTGCTTGCACTAGACAACCACACTTCACAGAAGACCAAAGCTGTTAAACCCTGAAACTCAAGTGTTTCCTTCTGCTCTCAGCCGTACAGCATGCAGGAATGGTGAAGAGCACTACAGTGCAGTAAATATGGCCACCACACCACTGCACATGGGAACTGGACTCTATTTTGCTTTTTATTTTGACTTTTGCAGTCTCTTAAAAGATCTACAGCTACATTTAAGAATTATGGTATGGCAAGTTCAAAAGAGTTTTCAGGCATAGCAGGGTATTATTGCACTCCATAGAGTTCTCTCTAGGAAGAAAAAATAGATTTTTTCCATTTGTCAATTTTCCCCTCACACACAAGCATTACCTCTGAGTGACCCTTGAGATATTTTATTTATCTTTGAACAGATAATTGTTCTTTTAAATTAACATATAAGTACTGTTGCAATTGAGGGGAAGACTCATGTTTAATCAGTAGTGGATCACATGGAAAAAGAAACCATTTCAGAAATCAAATCTACAGTTTAATGGGCAACCATGGCAGTTCACAGGTGATTTATTGCTCATGAAATATCAAAATGGAATTATTTCACCAGTAAGCTCAGGCAGAGAGACAGATGTGGGTGACAGCCTATTGCCTTATGAGCAACAGAGACATAGGAATTCTTAAATTTGCACAAGAGGAATGAGGACAGAAAATAAGCTGAGGAATAAAAGATGATGTCTCCTAAAGCAATCTGAATCTAGAAGCATACATCTATTCAATGCATGATCTAATTCCTCTGTCCTAAGCAATAACCTTAAGCCTACAAACAGGTACATATAACTGCACATGATTGTAAGCAGAGTTTAAATAATCCTGTCTGGAGGTTAAAAAAATTACTCACTAATTAGATCTAATTAAATGTTTAATCTAAATGCCTCCACCATTCTTCACCAAAAAAAGGTTTGATTGCCACTGACTAAATGCTGCTAACACTATTTTTCCCAGTATTGCAGTCATGAATCTCCAATAGCAGTACAAAATCTGTAGGTGCTGTAGTTTTTCAATCTCCTTCTACCCACAGATATATTTCCTTTGCAGCTCTATGTAATTTTATTTGCTTTATATCTCTGAAATTTTGAATTTATTTTAGGAACAGCCATCTGAAAAGCCATTGCAAATCAACTCTTAGAGAAGCTGTGCTAATGCATTACTGGGTTACTCCTACCACTTGCAAAGCTTAAGTGGGAAAGAGCTTAATCTTGCAAAGGTGCTCAGGCACACTCTGACACATATTGCTCTGCTGTCACTAAACACATCTCAGTCTTTAACAGCAAAAAGCAGCTTGCATGCCATCTCTTCCAAAAAATGGAAGTACCTACCTACATGGAACTCACAGGCATGAAACAATTTGTTTAAAGCTTAGATTTCTTTTAATTCAATAAAATCAGGGTGACCTAGAGCTTCACGTTAAAAGAACATCGTCTGAACAAGTTGCTCATACTACAACCATCTAGAACAAACAAGAGAATGTGAACTCATCCTGCAAAAGAGCAATTTATTTTTTTCTTTATGCTGGGTATATAAAGGGAGAAAGGGGTACAGATATCTGATTTTGTTGGGAAAGCAATGCTGACTTTTTCAAAGGAAGCTTTTAATCAGGTAGTACAAATGCACATTCATCTAAGGTACTTATATTGCTCGTGATCATCATCACAGTACCTGAGCACCTCCAATTTTTTTCTTTTCACTGTTAATCCTTGCCCCCTGTGGGAAGATTCTGGTTGCCCTGGCATGAACAGCAGTTAAAGACACAAAAATAAAAACATATTCTCAAAAATTAGTTTTGCAACCTATACAAACAAACTTGTGATCAGTTTTCATTAAATAAAATTCTACAGGTGGCTGCTATTCTGTATATATTTTAGGTGCAAAACCACCAAGGCTGGCTCTGCTCAATCAGATCAAGTCTTGGAGCAAACCACCAGCACTCAAGTTAAATCAGACTACTAAGCCCAGACAGGAGTACCTTATGGACATTCAACTCCCAAACTGGTACTTTCACACTGCTCTGACCTGTATTTTTTGTTGGGAGAACACTGCTCACCTCAACAGTGCTCATCCAACAGTCTGGATCAGACAACCCTTGGGAGAATACTTTGGCGTCCTTCTGTCCCATATACCTAAGAATCATTCAAGTCAGGAAACAAGAGAAGATGAAGTAAGCATAAGCTTCACCTTGCCAGACTTTGGATACAGCTAGAGTCAAGTCCTAGGATTTGCTCCTAAAGTTCAAAGTGCAGAGAAAACCTAACTTTGTACAAGGTCTCACACAGGTAGTAGGTGGAGGTCTCTATCCAGGTCTCAGAGTAGCATCTTAGTTGTAGGAGTACCTTGTGTATAGCTATTGTGAATACACCACTTGTGTTCAAACACCTATCAGTGCTCGCCAGTTTCAGCTATTCTTTTGTGGTCTTATAATCTACCCTCTGGTACAAAACAGGCCTTAGCAACGCTGACAGAGATCAAATGGCTGCCCTGAGATCCAGAAACAGATGAAAGTTGATAAAACATCTCACTTGCAATAAAATAAAAACACTAAAGAAATCAAAGATTTATACAATGCCAATCAACTGGGCTGGGGGTGGGGGGGGGGGGCAGTGGCAGAAGTAATTTATCCACAGATTATTATTTGTGAGATCCGAGAGGAAAAAAAGAGAGGATGGTTCTAGTAATAAAAACCCCTTGAACTTGCATGAACTTGAATTGATCTAAATGAATAATCCTATTAGATCCTCTTAACTTTGGCCAGGATATAATTATAAGGATTGGAGACTGCAGAACCAAAACCCAGTGGGGGTCTGTCTGCAAGGCTCAGCTTCACTTGAAGGAGATTTCCTATTGCCCAGGGCATGCAGGAAGACAGAGCTAGTTTACAAAAACACTCTTGGTAACCATATGAAATGGATTTTACATAGGAATGACTCAATACACCTAAGACTTCAGCTTGGCAAAAAGACAATGGCGGGGACACCACAAGTCTGTCAAGGTTGAACAGGAACCAATTCCTCATTGGCTCCCAAAACAGGAACTGGGGGCTGGGGATTGAACAAAATCATGAAGTAGCAGGTTTTAAAACAGGAAAGAAGAGGTCCTCTTTCAAGCTGTCATTAAAGTTATAATCATGGGATGCTGCATACACACAACTTACCTAACTTAAAAAAGCCTACCAGCCTACTTTAGGCTGTCAAATATATAGGTAAAGACAAAACCACCACTTTTTGCTGAGGAAATCCCTAGCTCTGAACCGGTGAGATGGGAGCTAGTAAATAAGTCATAGGAGTATGCATACTTGTTTGACCTATTATTTTATTTTCCCCTAGATAAAATGTACTGGGTCAGACAGGTTACTGACCCTGCCAGGCCCAGGCACTGAAAGAGACTATAGAACCTTTGACCTCTGCAGAGTACATGGCCAGAATTCAGGCAACCCTCCAAGACAGAATGGAAGGCAGGTCACTTGAGAGGAACAGTGAAACCAGTGCACCATTTCCTTCCCCTCTCTTCCATGTCCAAAGACTCAAGAGTTTCATGGTGCATTCTCCAAGGCATAGGGCAGTCTCTTCTCCCCAAACTTGACCCAAGAAAAAGCTCTGTACATTCTCAAAAATGAGTGTTACTTAAATAAAGAAATCCTTGTCATTTTCTGTCATGAATCTTACTCTTGGCAAGTGCACACAGGCACTTAAAATCACCTATATGTTGGTAACAGTAGCTATCACAAATCCCCACAAGCACACCTCCAGGCAATAAAACCAGCAAGCCACTGGGGAAAAATGTCACCACTGGTGCCTGCTTCACAAATCACAAGTATCAGATGTATCACCTGATGAGGAAATAGGGAATTTTTAATATGTAAACATATAATTTAAAATCTAAAAAATATTCTGAATCACAGTGATGCTAACATTTCCTTCTCCCACTGTAATACCCAAAATGTAAATTATTAATTACCAGGCAGTAATACCCACATCTTAAATATGTTAAACAAACAGACGCAGCAGATAAAAGAAAATGCATTAAGGGGCAAGACACAAATGCACAGAACCTACATTTTCATGTTCCAGATCCCTGCCCTGATACTGACTCCCCACACTGTCTTGAAAAAAAAATCACTTTTTGCCTCCATGCTTCAAATCATGTTTGTAAAATGGAGGCAATGCCACTTCATCATGATCTCACAAGGATAAACTGAAGATTGTGAAATGTCTGCATATGACAGGATTGAAGGTCATATAGAAGCCAGGTAAAAGTGAGAAACATGTTTTAACTAGCACTGAAAGTATTTTATTACCCTTGCAGATGGAGCACTCCTGTAGCCTTAGTCACCAAGTGAGATCCAGTGAGGCTGCCAAGAAAAAACTGTGTTTGCCTGTTCATTCTGTGATCTAGGGTGTGATGGCAATACTGACATTTTCATAATAAATAAAAGGAATGGAATAGGCATACTTTTGTATGCTGAATGCACGACAGGTTTTGGGGGATTTTTTCTGAAGTCAAAAGAAAGCTTGAAGGCTCTTGCTATTTAACAGTGCCACAGAGATTATCAGGGCATTGTAGTATCACAAAATTTGTTCACAGCGGGTAAAATTCACACCCTGCAGAGAACCAACAAAAGACCACTTAAACCCTAATTTCAGCCTCATGGTTGAGCCAGTGACATACTTCTGTTAGCACTACATGGTGATATTTTTCTGCATCAGAATATTAAAAGCACTTGTGCTTCAATAGCGTTTCCTTCAAGGCATTTTTGGTTTCCCACAAAAGAAGTCAAGGGAATCTGTTATAATCTGAAGTCCAAACCAATCTGTTATAATCTGAAGTCCAAACCAATCTTTTTTATTTACACTTTTGATGCAAGTAAAACTAGATGGTACACCCCTCTATTTCCATAATTTTTAAAATCATGGAAACGTACAAAGTTTGGCTGTTTTGTTAAAATAAAATTGCATCACATTTTGGTTCTTTTTACCCAAATAGTTATGAAGACACACTATATTCAGAGAGCATACTCTTCTATGAATAAGACTTCACCATGTCTGAAAGTCAGTCAACAAGTCATCGACAGATACCAAAACAGAGAACAAGATTAGTATTAGAAAAAGAAATTTCAATATGTAAAGATTGAGATGAGCTGCAAGTACTAAGGAAAGAAAAAATTCGTTTTGCTGATAAAGCTCTGCCTTCAAAAACTAGTTGCAGGGTAAAAAAAAGGGCTCCTTAAAAGAAAGAATACAAAAAAAATACACTGAAGAGTAGGGCAAAGGAGGGCAAAAGTCAGCAGCAAGTAGCAGGGTCCTGCTGTTTAGCCTGGTAAAAATACAAGCAAAAATCAAGGATGTTAAACCTCAGTCTCTGTCCCTTGGAAGGAATCTGCAGGATCGTCCCTGTGCCTACCGAGTTTCCGCTGGAATAGTGGAAAGTTGGATCTGTAACAAAGATTATTTTTCCACCAACAGTTTAATTTTAGAAAGGCGCCAACAAAAGGCACTGCTCAGAACACCCCGAGCGCGTTACTTCCCCTCCCGATCCATCAACGCCCGTTTCCTCCTGCAGACACGATGCCGTAGCACAACCACGGCTCCATTCGGCCGCTTTAGCCGAACAAACCGCTCTTCCTGCCTGGAAAAAAACCAAACAGCAAAAAGCCCAACCACCCAGCCAACCGATGCCATAAAAAGGCAAGAAAGTAAGAGCACAGAAGGAAGGGCCGGCGTGCACAAGAGCCCGCACCGCCGCCCTCCCGCAGCGGACCCGGCGCCGCCGGTGCTCCGCACACCCGCGAACGGCGGCATTTCCAAAGCCGGGCTCCAGCACCGACACCGGGGCTGTGACGCCGCCGC
>VXAC01007212.1:1093923-1136451 GCA_013399225.1 Rhipidura dahli
TCAGCTGGGCGGGTCTAACTCTGCTAAGGAAAGCCTGCGTCTTATTAGTAACGTCTGTTGACATTTGCTTAATTATTGATGTTAATATCCTCTGGGGAAAAAAAAATACTTTCCTTGGGTGTCATCCAGTCTTCTGACGTGCTGTATGGTTTTCCCCATGTGCTGTTGCCAGCCTAGGACGTCTTTGCAGGCACGTTATTCTCACGTTACCAGAACCTGAGCTTGTTTTGAGGTGTTGTGCACCTCTTATCCCCTTACACTGTCATATTTTGCTATCCCTCATATTATCTTATGCTGTCTTCTTAGAGAGAGGAGAGGGGATCAATGTCTGTCTGAAGGAAGGGTGTCAAGATGATGTAGCCAGGCTCTTCCCGGTGGTGCCAAGCAGTAGGACACGAGGCAATGGGCAGAAACTGACGCACAGGAAATTCCACCTGTATAAGAGGAAGAACTTCTTCATTGCGCAGGTGACTGAGCACTGGAACAGATTGCCTAGAAAAGTTGTGAAGTCTCCCTCACTGGAGATGCTCAGGAGCTGCCTGGATGCAATTCTGTGCCATGTGCTCTAGGATGACATTGCTTGAGCAGGGAGGTTGGACCAGATAACCAGACTACTGTGGTCCCTTCTAACCTGACCCATTCTGTGTTTCTGTGACTTAGAGTTTCATGTAAGTATCACAGTTTTAGCACACTATGTGGCACACGTGCTTGTTGCTAGGGGAACTTTCTGTCATTTGGGTTTCCTGGTCCAACAACATTAATTTCATAGCCCCAACGAAATAGTTACCTTCCAGCTGGTATTTTGAAAATCATGAGCAGTGTTCATTAGTTGAAGGCAAACTAAAAGCACTTCACATGTTCCATGCATATCTGTATGTAGTTTTCAAGTAATTTGAACCCACGAAAATTTTACTTGGTGCTTCACTTTCAGTTGTATTAAAATGTTCCTGTGTGTCAGAGACACAAGTGTAGGACGGTCAGCAGTGAATTTATTGTGGACCAGAATCAGTTTGAACAACTCAGTTTAATAAGAGTTTCAGACCTTTGTCTTGCAGACACCTCTGTCTTACTTACCTGATGCTTCTGATTAGATTAATGAGATAATTTGGGTTGGAAGGGGCCTCAGGAGGTCTCTAGGCCATCCTCCTGCTCAAAACACATCAGCTTGAGGTCAAATGTGGTTACTTAGGGCTTTATCCCATCAGGTCATGAAAACTTCCAAGGAGGAAGGCTGCACAGTGTCTTCAGGCAACCTTTTTGCCTTACTGGCTTCATAGTGAAAATGTTTTTCCTTGTATCCAGTCTGAAACTTGGTTTTGTTTCAACTTCTGCCTGTTATCTCTTGACTTCCTACCATGCACCACTATGAAGAGCCTGGCTCCAACTTTTAGCTCTGGCCAGTTCTAGAAGTCTGACTTCCGTCAGTTTAGTGTCTTGTTTGAAAATCCGTCAATGCTTTGTCATACAGAACTCCAAGTTTGTAAATGCAACTTTTTTTGCTTGTATTAAGATTTAATTGAAGGTCACCCCCTTGAAGACTTGATCTTACTGATGTCTGTTCTTTGGCTGGGATGTTCTTCTGAAAACTGAAGAACTTCTTAAGCTTCTAACTTGCTTATAATATATATATGTCTGGGGGACTAAGTTAGTTGATGGTTCCCTGACTGTCAGTCAGGGGTCTTTATCAAGCGTGTGAGGTGACTCAGGTAATTGTTGGTTTTTTCCCTAAATTAATGAATTAAAAGAAAAATGGTTAAAGCCCCTGTAGTGTAGTTAAACCACACCAAAAAGCCTTATGAAATTATTTCTAGTATTTGTAACGGAATTTTTAGCCAAACCTGAAGCTGCAAGAGCTGCTTTGCTGAAAAATTGCTGGATGACCATCTCCTTCTGAAAGAGTGAAGATAAATGTGAAAATCATAAAATAAGGAATGCAGAGCTTATTTTTATTACGCACATCACTGCTGAAAGAGCTTTGCTTATGCTTGAATCAGTGATTAGAAGTTTCTGTTAATTTGCAATAAATATTCTCCAAACTCAGACTCTTAGAATGTTCTTTTATTTCTATTTGTGCCTGTAGAAGCTGTACTGGCAATATTTGAATAGTCTTCCAATGGGCTTTAAATCAGGTTCTTAGACCTGTGTCTTAGCCAAAAAGGGCTTTGGTAGGGAATTGAAAAATACAAAGGTGTAGCCTGTTTTTCCTGGCACATTTTTTTTTCAGACTTCAGTCTACTTATACATTCGGTAATTTTTAGAAATTTCAATGATCAAGCTACCTGGGTCCTTGTCCTTTCTACCTCTATTGTCTATTACCAAAAGCAAATTCATTCCACTTCTGTGAATGTGATATGTTGCAAACTTCAAATTGAAACAGGAAAAATGATGTGAGTAAATGATAAAGCATGTTTCATTGACCAGAATGTCTTTGAAATGAAGTAGTTTGCTTTTGTGAGAATGTAGACAGCTCTTCTAGATAAAAGATGCTCCAAAAGAGATGAAAGTACAAAATGTGTTAAAATGCTCAGTATCATTATACTCATTTGGAACTGTTCATGTGCTGTTTATGATGAGACATATGAGTGTCCCATTCTTGTGTGTGTAGATCAGTTACTTCACAAGAAATTGATGTTTACATGTAGGTCATGCTCTCCAACTGCTCTTTGATGTTGTGAGTTCTGGGCTTTTAGCTTCTAGAACATGAAACTGTTCATTCCTAAGCCCTTTCTGCAAGTTCAGTTGATTTCTTGGTGGTTAATCTATGTCCCAAGCTGTTAGCATACAAAGATTTTGATTCTAGTGAGAAATGGAAGTGAACATTTTCCTCCAGATTCTCAGTTTATTCTGTTTCTCATCCCCTTTTCTCTCTCTTTGTGTCTTTTTATTTTGAATCAAAGGAAACACCGAGGAGGCTGGAAGGCTACTGGGGAGCAAGAATGTCCGTGTCAATTGCCTGGATGAGGTACTGCAAAACTGTACAAGCATTATGCTGAGTTTAATAAGGAAAATATTAGGTCTGAAGGCCTTCATGTTGTTAAATAACATTTCTCTAACAGCAATTGCTATAGCCCTGAAAATCTGAGTTATCCTCAAGATATTTCCAGCCTGCAGCTGAATCATCAACCTTTGAAGAGTTCTTACTGTTTTTTTGAGAAAGTTTAATGTTACTTTAAGTACTAGACTGTATTTTCTCTCAAGTTCTTGTCTGTAAGGTAAGATAAATGCTGCAGCAAAACATGTGCTCCCTGACTTCTCACCTTCACAAGCAATAGTCCCTCTGTGGCAGACACACCACCTGTCCCCATCCCCTGCTTGGGTCTAACTGCCCAAAGCCCTGTCTTTGCCAAACACACTTGGATGGTGAGTAGCTAGATCAGAAGTGGAACCACAGCCTTTTATAGAGGTGGGTGTGGTAGACGTAGAAGATTAAATCCTGAAGTGCTACCTGAAGATGGGAATAAGTTCATGGAGAAAGGAACTTTGTTTCCTTCATGTTTCCTCTTCTTTTTCTTTTTGCAATGTTTTCTAAAGCATGCAACATTAATATGAAGTGTAACGTGCAAGCAAAACTAATTCTCTGCCATGCCTGTTAAATTAATGTGTAATTTATCAATTTAAATGTTAATTTGTGGTTTTTTTCACAGCTTCATAATTTCATAGGAATTACTGGGAAATTTTTGAAATTTTTAGAAATGTGTCTAGTTCAGCCTCTGGCTCAAAACAGCTTCAGCTCCAGAGTCAGACGAGATTGCTCTGAGTTTTGATCCTTCTGGCCTTGTAAATCTCTAAGGATGGAGACAGCGCAATACTTCTGGGCAACTTGTTCTACTCTCTTACTGCGATTTTGGTGGAAAAGTGTTTCACTCATGTCTGAACCTCAGCTTAGGCTCAATGTCTCTTGCCCTTCTGCCATTTTAAGTGAAGAGTTTGTCTTTCCACTGATCTCCCTGTCAGCTCTGGCAGGTTGCTGTTGGGTCCCACTAAAGCCATCTCTTCCCCAGGCTGAGTAAGCCCAGCTCCTGCAGCCTGTCTTCACTGCACAAATCCTCAGGTATGAAGTGGTGGTACTCCATTGATTTTGTTGCAGTTTATCCACGTCTTTGTTGCACTGGAAGGATCAAAGTTGGACAGGGTGTATTGTAGATGTGTTCTCATGAATGCTGAATGGAGGAAAATCACCTCTTCTTCTACGAGGTATCTGTGTGGAATATCATTAGTCTTTTTTTCTGCCAACAGTTCTTAAATAAGTTAAATACTAAACCTGAATTTCTAGTGGATTAATTTCAACAAGTTTCTGTAAAACTAGTCAAACTAAGGTTTACAGTGAACTTAAGAACCCAAGATATGTTTGCAAAAGTACTTTATCATATGGACATCAAAAGGTTTTCCTTAAGTGTAATTGCTGAAGTTGTGCTGAATGACTACACCCTTGATGCAGTATTAGTGCAACATGCAGGATTAGTGTTGAGAGGATATGGCTTACTCAAAGAAACCATCTGAGTTATGCCTTAGGCTGTTTTTGTAGAAGAATAGTATTAACAGTATTTGCCTAAGGCTCACACAAGGCCCATAAAACTTAAAAAGTTTATGCAATGGACTTCTTGCAGACTCCTTTTTATCCCCTAGAATGGTGTGTAATCATGCATATTAAACAGTAGAGAGTTGAGATTTGTTTAGGATTCTCAAAGCATGTCAAAGCCATGCAGCTTTAGAATTTTTCTATTATAACCCATTTTTGCTCCAATGTGTTATTGTAATATCTATACATAAGTAAGAGTGTGTGAAATCCCAGTTAAACATCAGCTTCATTTGTAATTCATTGTTGCCACAACTAGTGACTGCTCTCAATGCATCAGGTCTTATTTTTTTCTCTGTAGCCTTAGTTGCTTATCCTGAATTTCACATTTATATTATTACTATTACTTATTTTATTAATGTTAAGAAGTAAGGAAGCCTTGAAGATTGAATGCTTAGATATTGAAGTGGAAGCTCAATTCAGTTAGGAGCTCATTTCCATCCTTAAAGAATTTTTACATGAATCCACAGAATGAGCACAGGCTTAATGCAATTCTCTCTTCTAGCTGTGGTACAGCAAGCATGCAATTACAATTTAATAATTTCCACAGGCTGAAGAACCCACAGCATCCAGAAGCAGGCTGTTCTATAATGCATCTCCTAATTTTAAGAAAATAAACACATAATCTGTTCCTTTCAGTTTTGGTTTGACCATATATTCTAACTGCTTGAATACGCTTTCTTGTAGATTAAAAACTACTGACAATCAGCTGTCTTTTCTCCATGTACCTTTAGACAAGGACCAAGTCACATTTTAACGTCTTCCAGATGCAGTGACCTTTTAAGTATCTTGCCTAAAGTTATGTTTCTGCAGCAAATGAGCTGTAATAGTGGCTCTTTTCCAAATCCTTTCCAGTTGTTTTGGCTTCTTACTTCAAAAGCGTACACATGAGCTGGATTCAGTATTTCAGCATTGCTTCTGCTGTTGGTACACATATTTAAAAATAAAAAATTACTCCTCTAAGTCTGCTTACTTTCCTACCCTTGTTCCAAGACTCTCACACCCTTCGCCTCCCGCTGTCTGCAGAGCTCTGCTGGGAGTGTCACTGCAGAGTAAGATCCCTTCACTCTAATGAGTTTCCCAGATGGCTGTCTTCCAGAAGGTTGGGGATATTCAGCAGATACAGTCCTGTTTTTTCTTAGCACCCTTTCTGACCAAATAAATTGTTTTGTTGTTGTGTCTTTGTGGATTTAGGTAGATAAAGAAAGGAAGGATATTTTGGCTTAATCACTGTCTTAATGAAAACAAAGAAATGCAATGGATTTTCTACAAAACTGGTCTTCTAACAGTTTGCCAACTTAAAAACTTCAGGGACATTTAGCTTCAGGTGTTTTAAAACATTAGGACAAATAGATGGGATGTAGAAATGGATGTAAAAGAAACACAAATATATTTCATTTAAATGCACACTGCTTAGTCATTTCTTGTCCCATTATAAATGGAGTGGTTGCTAATTTGGAAGCTTAGTATGGGAGAAAGTGTTCAGGACTTTCCTTTTCCCTGAGAGTGCAGAGCTTGTAAATATTGTGACTTCTTGTTGGCAATTTGCTGACTTGAGCTCCATTTGCAGCATGGGGCTAAAATAGTTTATTATAGAAAGGCAGGTTCAAGGAAGCATGTGGAAGTTTCCTCTGTAGTTAAGGTTGTGAAAGAGCACTGTAGGACTACATCCCCTATTTTCTGCAGATCAGGCCAACAGACTTGACCTGAAAAGTACATAATTTTTCTGTATTTAAAATAACTGTATGGTTGTTCTTACATGAAGAACTATCATCTGGCATTAGCCAGCAATACTTTTTTCCTCTAGTTTGATAATTCAGTTGTTCAGTTCTGTAATACATCATTTAGAACCAGTCCCCTCCTTTGTGATACAGGACTAAAACTTCCTGGGACTTACAGCAGCAGTCTGTTTATTCATAGCTCAGCTATGAATATTTGTAGCTTGACTCTTACTGAGCATGTTCAGTGGAGGATTCTTCAGGTAATCTGTCTTGCTATTCTGGTGTGAACATCCTATGCTAGCAGCAAATGCCCAGATCCTTGGCCTTTATTGAAGAGGAAGAGTTTTCTCTTTTGATGTTTTTTACATAGTACTTCAAAATACACAAGCCAAAGAACATTCCACTGCTATTAAGAATTATCTGGTTTCTATTCAGGTTACTGATTGATGTAGGCTTTAACTTTTCATCACTGCAGATGAACTGAAATGCCATCATAGGAATCTAATGTGTTACATTTGTGAAACCAACAGCTGAGCAGGATGACTATAAAGGAGAAGAACTATTGCTGTGATCAACACTTACTGAACAGTATTTCATATTCTAATTAGTCCATACTTAGCTACAGCAAAAATTATTTGTGCATATAACTGTTGACCTCCTTCCAAATCCTGCCTTTAAGATGTTTAAGATGTGTAAGAGCAATCTTATTCAAAAGCTTAAAGGGTGAAATTTCTAAAGGTTTTCATCCAGTGAAGAGTGAAGTTCTATTTCTAGACTAGCAGCATTCAGTACCAGATAGTTCATTTTGAATATACATATCAGCAAGTGTTTCTGCCTTGTAGCACCTGCTCTTTTTACATCATTTTTAGTAATGTCCCAAATACTGTCTCAAATAAAAGCCAAACCTACAGTTACGTGTTTTGTTTATAATTTTCTGAATTGAATAGAACTGGTATAGTTGCCTGAATCTAAAGGGTAAAATAAGAGTCTTTCTGTGTTAATGTGGGGCTCAGTTCCTCACTGGAAAATGAGCTGGGAAAGGGAGAGGTGAATGCTTTGATATTGCTGGCATACAAGTGTCTACAGCAGCTTTTCAGCTAGGGTTTTGATAGCCCTTTCCCTTTCCTTTTTTTTTTTTACTTTTCCCACTCTATTTAAATAGCTGGTACTCACATGTGCAATGTCTTAGTGTACCCCAGTACCTGCTGAGGGGCCACCCCAGTGTGATCCAGCCTGTATGCCACATCTCAACAAGGTTCCATGGTTGAGAAGGGTGGAGTGAGCGTGGGAATGTTGGGAGCACTTGGACTGCACTTTTCACTTGAGTAACACAGGTTTATGTGGCTACTTCAGTAGTGAATCATCATTGTGTTATCCACAAAACAACAGCTTTTTAAAAATACACGTGATGTCTGTGTTCTTACACAGCATGAGTGTTTAAATGCTCACAAAATTGAGAGGTTTTGTGCCAAATATGCACATGTGGCTGAAGTGGAAGATTGTTTGTTTGTTTGTTTGTCCCACTTCTTGTTCCCTGGCTATCCTGTGTTTCCCTATTCCTCTGGCTGATGAAGGTTGAGCAAGAGTTTTGTTGGAGACTTCCTTTGTTCCTAGGAGGTAGAAGGTTGCTTTTCCAGTTTATTATCTTTATAAATCTGTTTTTATTCATCCTGTTAAAGCACACTTCAGCTGAAGGGAGATGGACTGACCTGCTTTCTTCATCCTCTGTGTCTGGTGGTGGAGTCCAGACCCTCCCTGGTTCTTGTGCTCATCTGCCTGCCCCTCCCACCTCCCTACACATCCTTTTCTTCCCTTGTCAGCTGCTTCAGCCCACTCACCCCACAGTTTGTTATGTGGTGTTTTTTTCATCAGTTGACTTCCCCACCATGGCAGCATTAGGTCAATGTAGTTTTTGGAATCCCATTCCTCAGTCTGCTTTTGGGTTATTTTCAACATGAGGAACTGGGAATGATGGTCTGTAATGTCTGGGTTGGCTGTGCCAAGAGCCCTGTTGTGCCAGGGAGGCCTTGTTGGTTGATGAACTAGAGAACCCAGTCAAGAGAGGTGCCAGGTAATTTCTAGAGGCACTGCAAACTCTATTCCTCTTGTATGGTGAGACTTGCAGGGAATACTTACAACCCTGCAGGAGAGAAGAGATGTTACCATGTAACATCCCTGCAAAACAAACAAGAAACTGGGAAGGATTAGTTTTTGTCCTAGGGAATAAGGTTAAAAGGCTCAAAGTTTTTGGTCAGAAGAATGTTGCATGGTAACAGCTAGAAAATGGATCCTTCATCTGAGTTTTCATATTGGAACAAAAATTTGTTTCATCTGTATGCTTAATAAACCATCTGCAAGCTTTGTCTTTGTATTGACAATCCTAACGACATCTGTGAGAAAACAGACTGTTGCTGGACCTGTCTTTGACATTCAGGCTGAGGAAAATATTTGCAGTCAAGCCAGTTTCATTGCAGGGACATAAGACAGGATACCAAGCATTTCCAGAGAAACTTGTGTCTAGCCTGACCCTCTTTTATTTGAATGTGAAAAACTGATATTAATGTGACTTTAAATCCAATTTTATAGCAACTGTACACATATTTTCTGCCTGATTTTTTTTTTGATTCACACTTGCCTGACACTTCCAAAATTTAATCAAAGGATTTTAAAAACAGTTTTCTGGGAGGAGAGGATAAAACAAACCAAATTCTTTCCTTTGTCATATAATCTTCAGATCTTAATTGAAACAATTGGCTTTCAAGATATAACCAAACTTAAATGTCACTGTTTTCTAAAAATTCTTTTTCCCATCAAAAACCGTGCTGTGTTTCTATTCCCTTACTGCAGTACCTTTCTGTGCTGCTAAAGAAGACAAATCCCTTCTGTGACTCCAGACTGGAATAGGCCTGTAAAATTGCCTTTGGTGTAACATAATGAATACAATAAAATACATTTTTTATAGTAGGACAGAAAGTCTTTATTTAACATTTGTGGCACCCCAAATGAAGCCTAGCAAAACCAGTCTGTTTCATATTCATGAAGTGATCTCTTTATTCGTTTCTTTAATGGCAGTTTCTAATGCTGTTTACCAAATATGTGGGTTACTAAAATATAATGCATCAAGTAAGCACTTTTTATTATTTTCAGTTAGGATGGAGACTAATGACAATGTAACACCTTAAAATTATTATAATTTTAATTTTTCCAATTTCCCATACCTTCAGAAAATTTAAAAAAAAATATTCTGGTAAATTAAACTTACTTGGGTTTTACTCTGTCATAAATTGAACAAGAAATATATTAAGGCTCAAAGTGACAATTACATTATTTCAGGGTATCACATTACCAGGCATCTACAGAGATGCAGTAATGGTGTACATGAGTATAGTCAAGCACACAGCCTTGACTGGCAAAGAAAGGAACAGAATGCCATTTTGATTTCCTTCAGGGACAAACTAAAGCACACTCCCTGGTATGCAGTATTGGAGGCTGTTCTTGGGCAGTTAAAGTGTCTTGGCTGATAACATGAATCCTGACCTGATATCAAGTGAAAATAAACAGCATATTGGAAGAGCCATACTAAATTCTAAAAATGGAGTGCCATGTAATTTTCTCTAACAACAACATGCTTCTTCCTGCCCTTGAAGAGGGAGAGAGCCTGCACTAACAGTTCACTCTAGTTCTGAAAATTTCCTCTGGCGTTTGCCCAGTTTCACATTTGTAGTTACACCTCGGTCCTCCCATGCTGAAGCAAATCCTTTTTGTGCTGGGACAGTTGATCAAACCAGCAGGCTTTGAGGCTGTGATTGTTTAAGTCTAATGAGAGCTGTGTGTCTTTACAATGGCTTTCAGAGCTCTGGCTGATCATGGACACAGTGCCAAAAGGGTGGAGAAGTGGGACAGAGGTGGATGGCAAACTTACCAGTAATCATGACTAAAAATAAGCAAGATGGGTTTCAGAGACTGCAAATCTTTGTAATGTTTAAAACAACAACAGCCTATTTCTAATTTTGTTACTGCTAATCATATAAGCCAAAGCAGGGGAGAAAAGAATAACATAGGAAGCTAAGAAGTTTTGGAAACAAAGCTTTTCCAACTAGCAGAAGCATTAGTTGTCTTACATAAAAGGACAATGATAAATTGGCTGTGAATGTTTTTCATACACTGCTCTGTTTTCAAATCTATAGCACAGCATAGTCAGAAAAGTGACTCGGAAATAGGAATCTGCTGCTTGTTAGTAACCTTATTTTTTCACAAGGATTTCATGAGGTGTTTTGTAAATCAGATATTACATTAGGCTCTGGTAGTTATATTGAATGTGTATGGCCAAGGAAGAATGATCAGTGGTATGAAGATCAAGAGATGTAACATTCTACTTGCTTCTCCTTTCTTTCCGGTAGCATGGCATGACCCCTCTGATGCATGCAGCTTACAAGGGGAAGGTGGACATGTGCAGGTTGCTCTTGAGACACGGAGCTGATGTTAACTGCAATGAACATGAACATGGATACACTGCCTTGATGTTTGCTGGACTTTCAGGTAACTTCCTACTGAATGAGATCACTGATTTTTATTACATCAATGGGTGCAATTTGCCATAAAGTAATAATTTAAAAGGAAGTATTTACATGCTTTTATTATGCAGGTTTGCTGGTATTTATATGAACCATGCAACTACATCAAGATCAGTAGAATCCTGTGGGCAGTGGAAGAGGACAACTACTGTTCAGGCTCATATAAAAACTGATTTTTTTCAGCATTTTGAGGCATACAGTCTACTTGTCCTGTACCTACTTTGTCCTGTTTGTTGCAGATCTCAACATTCACTTTCCTGGGACAGTTTTCTTGTGCAGTGGGATACATTCTGTTTATCAGACTGTGTTACACTGAAAATGGTGGTGCACCAGACTGCCTTTTTTACTGCAAATCAGTAGCTTTTAGTAATATTTGAGACTTCTCAATCCAGTATTTTTCAAATTTTGTCTTTTTCCTATGCTATTTTCCTAACTACCTTGTGGACTTCAAAAAATGTATTTAGTAAGTTTTAAAAATATGTTTTCCCGCAATAATTTTCACTCCCCTCTTATATTCTTTTTTCTTTTCATGGGAGTGCTTATAGCTCTATATATCTTCTCTTGTCTCAAGTGGTGGTTTGCAGCTTTCCTCTTGCCATTCTTTTTCCCTGATGGCAGGAACAGTAATTTCCTTGAGTGAGAAAAAGACACTACATTAAAGTATTGTTCCTTCTGGGGAAAAGATTAGATTTGGAAATATTAAGTTATTTTAAGTATCTTCTTTACCAGACCTCTATATCTTCCCAAAAATGAGATTGTAGGGAAGTCAGGTTTCTTAGCAAGTAGAGTTTAAACTGCCTTCTTTCATCATAAGTATATAAAAAAGGCTTATGTGTGTATGTGAACCTTAACTAGAGCATCAGATTGTTTTTCAGATGAAACTTCATTAAAAATGTTAGGGAAATTCCAGTATTCTGTGGTATTAAGCAATATCACAGCTGCAGCAGATGGATGAGAACAAACTCTTAGAGGCTATTGAATGACTACAGCTTTATGGAAAATGCTGGATTTTTACCATTTTTTTCACAGCTGAGCTTTTAACCTGTCATCCTGGGTGTGAATGCTTCTGAATGTTGACTTTAGGGTCTGTTATCTGTAAGCACAACAGGTCCATGAGCACTACTGACACAGTGACTTTGTTTTGAAACATTCATTTTCATCCACCATCCCCTTTTTGTATTCACTTTTCTGTACCTAGCATCTGCACAAAAACTGATAAAGTAAGAATACCTGTGAAAGCAGAACCAGCAGGAGTGGTGACAAGTGTCCTTTTTTAGTCTCTGAAGGGCACCTATTAAGTCATCTAATCTTCCCATCAAATTTTAGCTTCATTTTACTTGGTATGTAGCCCAGTCTGAACACCCAGTTCCCACTGTGGGGAAAGGAACAATCTGTTCTGTTCACTGTGTTCCTGGTACATCATAGTCCTGAATGTGTTTTTCTTAGAATAGCAAATGTAGTTGAACTGTCAAACTAGATGAGTAGAATTTCCTTCTATATTGCTGTCCAGAGGGATCAGGCTCTAGTGTAGCTACATGAGTATGACTCCCATAATCTCCATGGGAAGCTGAATGTGCATTACAGAGAGCAGCCTTACACCCTCTGGAACTCTAAATAAGCATATGCCTTTCTCTTAATCCATTCTTAAAATAGCAACATTAAGAACATGAATTTTCTTCAGCGTTGTTCCTGGTCTTTAAGAAATTCAGTACATCTTTTTCTGAATCATAGAGAATTACAAGTTCTGATTTGTCCTTGCTCATTCCCCATATCTTTCCTTCAAATTCAGGAAATAAAGAAATCACCTGGATGATGTTAGAGGCTGGAGCAGAAACTGATGTTGTCAACTCTGTGGGAAGGACAGCAGCTCAGATGGCTGCTTTTGTGGGTAAGATGAAAATTATTATCATTTCCTAGACTTCAAAAGAAGTAAAGTCTTAGATTCTGATGCTTTTTGTTAGACAAACATTATTTAATGACTTGTTCTGAATTGACACGTTGTTGAGCTTTGTTTTCCACATCTCCTCATGTAAAAGTCAATTTGTGTTCTATTCCCGTGTTTGATTTCCTAAAAACACAGATGATCTTACCTGTGAGAACAGGTGCTACTGTTCAAGTGTGTACTTTGGAAATAGTAAGAAAGCTGGTTACATTGGAGGTGTCTGAAGTGCAGCACCAAGTGCTGACTGGAGCTTCCTTTGTGGGAAAGAACAACTGTAGTGCCAGGAGACAGGAACTCAGCTAAGCTTTACAGCTGTGTGCTGGCGGTGAGCCACCACCCACCCTTCTCCCCTGCTTCTGGGAGAGGGAGAAGTCTTGGAACCTGTTTTGAGGTAGTCATTACTTACTGACTGAACTTCAGTAGAACGAGATAAAAATTTGTCATTCCAGCATGCAGAGTTATCCCTGGCAAAACATGCAACAGGCTTTATTGCCTTTGTTGTGTTTCTTTTGGTCTTTTTTTGTTTGTTTTTATAAGCCCTTTTTAAATTTTTTGCCCACCTTAACAGTACTAGGTTTCTGACTTAATGTTCCACTTTTTCTCTATTTCTAGCAAGGAGAATTGATAAAATATTTTGAGATTAAGTGAAGTCATTTTCAATGGCACAGCTATTGCTTCCCAAACACCAAAAATGTGGACCTGTATTTTTTTTCAAACACAGCTCTCTCATGGTGTTTAAATGCCTGGAGAGTTACTTTTAGTCCTTTAGCTGTTCTGGATTCAAGCCTACCTTGTCATTTAGATTTACTTCCTTGAATAGTGATTTAGTGCTAAGTTTCAATTTCCATCTTACTTCATTCTGCTGTTTTAAAGAAGAAAAGGTTGACATTGCTCACTTGAGGTTTGAGCAGCAAAACCTTATCTATAAGCAAAACTTAATGTATCAGAGAAGGCTACTCCTATCAATTATCCTTTGGATTTGGAGAGTCTTTTCCAGTGTGATGCTGTATGGAGTTAAGTGAATGGGGAATATTATCTCCAACATAATTTTTGAGAATTCGTGTTTAAAGTCTCATCACATCTCCAAGGTAGCAAAAATATTTTCAGGCATACTGAGATACACTACTCTGTAAAAATCTGAACATTGGAATCTATTCCTGTTCTTTTTTTTATTTTTCGTCCAATCAACATTAATTCATCTGTCTGTGTGTGGGAAGTGAGGATACTTCTTCCCCTGTCATTTGTCTTACACTGTGCTCTATTAGTTCAGAACTGTCTCTTCTTAAATAGTGGAGGATTTTAAATGCTGGAATTTGGTTGGCTGTATCTTCTTATTTTAGGATTAGTGCCAAGACAAATCAATCAATTTAAAGAATGTGTTCCTGAACTAGAGAAGATAAGTTTTACTTTCCCTTTGGTTAAGTAATCCATTATACTGTCAGATGTAGAAAACAAGAGGAGGGTGTAACTTTTCTCATCTTGTTACTTTCATCATAGCCCTTTTTTTTTTTGTAAACTTTAAGCATGTTCTGTTCTTATAACTTCTCCCACCTTAGTTAATACACTAATATCTGCTTCAGGTCTGAAAACTTAATAGTCTCAATGCAAATGTCATTAATTTTAGAAATACAAAGTGGAAAAACCTTACCTTGAAAAATTATAACACCACTATGACTACTAGTATAGTATAACTTGGGGAAGAAATAGCTATTATCTTAGTCGTGGCTTACCAGGGAAAGAGGATGCAGGCAGGGGACAGGACATTCAAAATGAATTTTCATGAGGGCATTTCCTGCTAGGAGTCAGTAGGTTAATAATACTCACTGAAGATTGAAGCTACACACAAGAGAATGACAAGAGTTGCCTGTTTGCAGTACGAAGTGTATCATACAAAGCTCCTTTGCATGTGGATAATTCTCACTTGTATTGCTTTTATTAGATTTGGGTTTAGGTTTTTTTGGTTATTATTTCAATGGTAATTTTTTTTTCTTGTGTACCTTTAGGTCAACATGACTGTGTGACTGTCATCAACAACTTCTTTCCACGTGAAAGGCTGGACTACTATACTAAACCACAAGGCTTAGACAAAGAACCAAAACTACCAGTCAAATTAGCTGGGCCTCTGCATAAAATTATTACTACTACCAACATGCATCCTGTTAAGGTGGAGTAATGTGTAAATTGTATGTGTGTGTTGGCATGGGAGCTGTTTCTTTGTGTCAAGAAGCACTCAGCTCTTCAGCAAGTTCAACCAAAATCAAAAGCATTATTTACTAATTCAGCTACTTCTAAAAATGAGTAAGAATCAGGCTCAACATTAAGTTATTTCAGTGTTTGTGTGCACCAGAATTTTGGAACTAACACCTTTAAGTGGAGTGATTCTTACTTCTTAGATCAGTAACCATAAATGGCTGTCTTTTTTGCTTTATTTCCCAGCCCCTCTTGAAGTGGAAACATAAAACAATTTCCTAGCTTAACAAAATCTCATTGTTCTCTCAATGCTTTTCTCAGCATGTGTCTTCCTACCTTCATCACTGATTTGCCACAGTAACATCTACCACTGCTGCTGTTTCTGAAGACTGCAAGAGAATGTTTATTTTTACTCCCCAGGATATGCTGACAATAATGTCTTTTATGGTTGCTCCTCCAGTGTCGTTCAGAGAAATGAATACACCTAAATTCAAATACAAATTCCTTGGGCTTGCCAGTCAAAGTCCAGAATTTGTCAGCAGTTTCCAGCCAGGTGTCTGCAGTATACACAGACAGTAGTGCACCAGTGGCTAATTGAGTGAGTAGAGCACAGAGTTTCCTCTTAGAACATTTCATTCTGTGCTTTATTAGGCTACAGGAAGTACTTCAGGATTTTGTGAGGTTGATGTGTTCCATGGAACTGCTTAAATCATACAAGTCCAGTTCGTCTTAGGTGTTCAAAAGGAAAGAGATTGTAGGATAGTGTATGGTAGTTTCTATAACTTTCTTTAGAAGTGGTTTTGATTCTTCAGGTTCTTATTCTAAAAAAAAAAAAACAAAACAAACTTACTACTTTTAATACAAGTCTTAATTTTAAATGTTTTCTTGTATGGGAACTGTGAATTACAGTATACTGAATAATAATGCTAAATAATGACTGGAAAAAGAAAGGGAAGACTACATAAGATGGAAGTAGAAGAATATTAGAAACTCCACTGAAATTTAGCTACAATGAGCTATATAAACTTTAATGCTTATGCAGAAGTCTTAACTGGATTACATTTTCTTCATTCTTTCTCTTAGATTGTGTTGCTGGTAAAAGAGAACCCTCTGTTGGCCGAAGTAGAAGCACTGCAGAAATGTTACAGGGTTCTGGATCTCATTTGTGAGAAATGCATGAAACAGAAAGACATGAATGAAGTTCTTGCTATGAAAATGCACTACATCAGTTGCATCTTCCAGAAATGTATTACATTTTTAAAAGAGCGAGAGGATAAACTAGATGGGTTTATCAAAAGGTGTGTATTTCTACAGAGAGATCTGAAAGCACATGTATGCCCTAGTGTTACAGGTACCAGGGAAAAAGACATCTGCAGGAATAAATTGGATCGGCTTGGATAAAGGCTATGACAAATAAATTGTTAAATAATCCTGGCTGTATTTACTTCAGGGTGGCACTGACTCCCTTTTCTCTGTGTCTGAAGTGACACTGTCCTTTCCTGGGTACAAAGGAAACATTCCTAGAATTTTAGCTCTCTGCTGGAACTGGTTAGAACTTGGCATTCACATATACACTATGGAGCAGCAGACAGCAATGTGTGATGGAAGAAAAGGGGAGGGATGGGCTTGAAAAAATAATTTCTCAGTGTCAAATATGGTTTATGTCTGGGAACATTTCATGTGCCATTTTGCTCTCCAGCAGTCATACAGGTTGAGATTTTTTTTCAAAAACACTTAAGCAAGTGAGAACTGCAAATCCCACTGACTCAGGATGCGACTTAGACTCTTAAATCACTTAGACAGATCTTCAGAATCTACTGAATAACAAGCCCAGCTGCCTGATCTTAAATATCAAAATAAGTGGCCTGGCTTTTAGAAGGATCACGTTCCCTGTAGGCCTCTGTGGAGTTTTACTGAAATCCTGTGTGAGACTGAAAATAAATTATGAAGTCAGCTTTCACATAGTGAAATCAAATATTTCATCAGTGATCCATATAAAAAAATAACAGCCAAAGAGGTATAAGGACTATAACATGTTATTAAACATAATAAAGTGGAATTTGTATATTAAGGTATTGTTCATTTATCAGTGTTTATTGTTACAATGATCATTTTTAAACAGCATGAAGCATTTTGATATTTTAGTCACAGGTAGACAGTAGATAGTCTACCTATAGATGATTATTTTTCACTGTGGTTGAATTAGTAAGTCCTGGTTTCAGAGCATACATTTATTTATTGTGAATTTCATAATGACTGTGCATTAGAATAAAAACACTTTCATTTGCATTTTAAACACACCTTAACATACGAAGTTGCCAAATTATTATGAATTCTTCTCTGTAGTCTGAAAGAAGACAGAGTACAGCACGTTGTATGTGTTTGTTCTTGAATATTTACTATGTGATTTGTTATTTTGCATGTGTTTTAAAAAATTTAGTCTCTTGAAAGGGAGAGATAAAGATGGTTTCCCTGTGTACCAAGAGAAGCTAATTCGAGAAAGTATCCGAAAGTTTCCGTATTGTGAAGCTACTTTGCTCCAGCAGCTTGTGAGAAGTATTGCACCTGTTGAAATAGTAAGTTTTTCCTGTCAAGAAAATCCTTTCTAAGTAACTTGCATAGTAAATTCAGATTGTACCATCTTTCTGTCCTCAGCTTCTGCAGAATATTAAATTAAGCAAAGTTTTTTGATGTCCCTGAACTCTGGCTAACTGAAGCTGGATTGCACATACTGCAGGAAAATGCTCTAAAATACTTCAGCTAGCATTTTTTTCAACCCATAACGAATGCTTAAACACCTCAGCTTTTAAAGAAAACTGAAGCAGTTTTTTTCTTATGTCTGAGCTCTCCTTTCCTCGTCTGGGATGTCTGTTCAGTTTTTCTATGCCAGTTCACTTTTTGAAACGGTAGATTTAGACAAAAATGAAGCTTAATTTGCACTGTTTTCACAATGTCTAAATTCAGTTTAAAACCAAATAATTTCCTAGATTAAATGTATTAATGTTTTTTATTGTACACAAAAAGTAGGTAATATATGATGGTAGAAAAAGGAAAAACATTCTGTGAGGTTCCTTTTATCACAGAGAGAGAAAGGCAAGGTGATGCAGTGTGCAGCAAAATGTATGCTTGAATTAGGAATCAAAATTACAAGTTAAAAATCTAATCTCAGTTGTCCTCTTATATCTTTGCTAACACACTCTTCATTTTAGGACTATTTATTGCTTCATAATAAATTTTACATGAGAGTTGCTGTTCTTTTTTAAGCATGTTCTCTCTGGTCTCTGAGAGTGAGACGTATGCACAAACACTGGGGAAGTGGAACAATCTTGTGACATGTTTGGATTATTCTGAGTCAATTAAAAATAGCCTCTGTCTTAAGTGGCTCCTGGTCTGCTAAAATGCCCTGAGGCTTAGTGCAACCTCTACTGTTTGTCTAAGCCAGGAAGATAAACACAGTGTGAAAACATAAGCCCTTGTGATGCATTACAACTTGCTTTAGAGTAAACATTTTCCTTCCTGTTGCTTTTTTCTTGGTAGAGCTTGCAGTCTTTTCTGCCTTTAAAGAAGTGACTCTATTCCATTGGATTTCTGTCCATTATGCAGAACTGGAAAGGAGGAGATGCTATAATTTTTATTTACCTGGCCTTTGACCTTTGTCATTGCACAATTACCTGGATTCAGTCTGGGCATCTCAGTGTTGTCATAGTAGTTGTGATTGTACGTATTCCATGGCAGTCTAATGGTTTAAGGAATTACTTACATCCAGAACAACTTGGCATTTTTTTTCTTCTAATATTTACATTATTGCCCAAAACAATAGTTTTAATGTATGGTTACCTAAACCTTACTGCTTGCTTTGCATGGGAAGGATGCTGCAAATAACATCTAAATAGTAGTATGCAAAGAATTGAAAATTTCAAGTTCTGATGATCTGGTCTTGTAGCACCTGCATGCACTGAGCACAGCAGTGACAAATGAAACATTTTTGTGTGTGCCAGCACAGAGACTGAGCTGCAAAAATCTGTTGCCTAGGATCTACAGATGTAAACAACATGGAGATTAGTAATAACTTACAGAGTAAATTCTACAGAAGCTCAGGACTTTTTATACAAAAGTTTATCTAAAGGTATAAATGTTAAGTTGTGCACATTAGTTGAAGTTCTGTGATTTAGTTTTATGTTCTTCCTGCTGCAACAGCTTCAGTGAGACCAACACTTGTGTTAATTGCTTCTGGTCTTCCCTTGCGTGTCCCTCTCTGCCACAGTGCTGAGTTTTAATCTCATTACCCCCTCTTGTCTTTCAGGGCTCTGACCCCACAGCCTTTTCTGTACTTACGCAAGCGATTACTGGCCAAGTGGGTTTTGTGGATGCTGAATTCTGTACAACTTGTGGGGGAAAGGGAGCAGACAAAAGATGTTCAGTATGTAAAATGGTAAGAATCAGAAGAACAGTGCCACTGAGGTGCTGAGGATTTTGAATGTTTGCCTATTTACTGTGTAGACTTAGGAACTGGCACGCATGCCTGCACTGAAAACGTTTAAGCCATCTACTTCTGGGAAAGATGCCTGAAATTCACAAGGAGGAGTACTTGGAAATCCAAGTGTGTATGCTTAAGAATGGAGGAGTAAAATTTCTGTATATTTAGAATTAATAAAAAACTGCTCTTTACAGATTCTTATATAGGTTAGAATCACTCCATATGATCTTGCAAATTGCTTAAAAATACCCTTAAATGCTATACATAGACATTTAACTTGGTGCACTAAGAAAAGCAAGGAAATAATCTATTTTTTAGTACATGAAAATGAATTGATAACTCTACAACTTTTAGGTGATGTACTGTGACCAGAACTGCCAGAAAATACACTGGTTTACCCACAAGAAAGTCTGCAAGACTCTGAAGGAAATTCATGAGAAACAAGAACTAGAAGCTGCCAAAGAGAAAAGGAGACAAGAAAAGAAGCAGAAGAAAGGTTAGGATCTGTTTTTCCTTTGCTGAAACTAATGCTGTGTTAATTTCATCACAAAGAGCAATTTAACAGCTCTCAAAACTTAACAGCTGAAGTTGGGAGAAAAATCTTTGATGAAACATAACACCAAAGCTGAGTTTGTTGGGATCCTGGCCCTTCAATTTACAAATGCCACATACTTTCCAAACATGGTTTTTAATGCTACAGTTACACACATTCCTACAATGAAATCATTTTGATTTACACTGTACTGTTTCAAAATTCAGTTCTTTAATCAAGTTCATGCAGAAGTTTCATGCTGGTGTACATTTTGTTGGAGGTGTTAGGACAAGTTGGATAATAAGCAAGCAGCCTGCTCCTTGTAGTTGCAAAGGTTAATGTAAATGTTAAATCTCCCATAATACTTTGTCTTCATAATCACAGTATCAAGTTAATTGTGTTGTGTGCTTTGAATGTGAGGAAAGCAAGCAGTAGTCTTTAAACTGGTCATGGGGGTTTTCTCCCTTCAAGAAACAAGTAATTAAAACATAATAACAGAAAAAACCACTGTATCAGCCCTTCCCTTAACTTACTCTGACACAATCTTTCTCCAAGTGAAATAATAGGAAAGTTGGGGATAAAGTCACTTCTTCTCTTTTACAACTTACTGGATTTCCCTTCCTTTGTTTTAAGGATTGTAGAAGTGCACTGCACAAATCATGGTTGCCTTAGAATGGTAGTGTTGTTCACTACAGCTGTACTCAAAATAGCAGCATATAAATCAGTAATAAATTAGTAATAACTGAATTTTTCAACAGTTTCCTGTGTTGTTCCTGTTACAAGATCCCTGCTGTTGCATGGGATTAGGATGAAGTTGAAGGCAAAGATACTAGAAATCCCTGGTACTGCATACCACTACAACAGAATGTAATGAGCTGTGAGCCGTGCTGCCTCGCACTGGTGCCAAATGCACGCCCTTGCAGGCTGATAGTTACTGAAGGAGTCACTGGCCAGGTGCTGTCCTTTTCAGAGGGAAAGGCAGGATCCTGGTGGATGGCTCTTTTCCCTCCTTACCTAAAAAGGGAAACTAACATTTTTTGTTACATTTCTACTCCACTATCTACATGTTCATCTTCATTGACTTTCTCAGGTACATGGCCAGCACCCTCTAGACCATATCAGGCTATGCACTGTTAGCAAGACACTGAAGTCATCTGATCTTCAGGTCACCTTGTAAATGGTGTTGTATCAGAGCATTTCATATCAACAGCAGTTTTATTTCAGAAAGTTAGTAATATCCCCTGCAAATCTTGTACATCAGGAAGTTAATAATTAAAAAAAAATAAATGTTACAGCTGCAGCTACAAGCAAACCCAAGAGATTAAGTGTTTCCACTGTGCAAGGATGAGTTTCAAGGAAGTCCACACTTCAGCCTGTGCTGAAGGCTATTACACAGCCAAGTAAGACCTTGGCAGGGCTTTGGCAGTTGTGGCTAGCTGTGACAAATTTTGGCTGGCTATCAATCACACAAGAAACCAAGACTTAACTACTTCTGCTCCCAATTAGGCTTTCCTCTCCTTCTTTTCAGAATTGCTAGCATGAAAGCCCTACTTAGAATCAGGGAAAAAAGTTGTTAAATAACTTTTTTTCTCAGAAAACATTGCTTGAAGGTGCAATAGCTGATTCTGTTCCATGCAGTCAAGTTATAAATTTTAGGATGACTCACTTCAACCAAAGTTCATTGTTTTTAAGCACATAATTTCTTCACTCTGTTTTATGCAGAAATGTTTCCTGTGTAGTTGTGTACATGGCTTTTTGCTTGGAAACAAACCCCACCTGTACTCTGCGTTTAACCAGCCTGCAGCCGTTCTCTGAAAAGCTGATGATAAGAACAGTGTCAATAAAGCATATTTGAATTGAAAGTTAAAATAACTGTAGTGTCCTACTCTGCTCCTCTCTTTATTAAAAAGAAGTCTGGCAAAATGGAAGATAAATTAAGGAAAGCTTTCTATAGGGTTAGTTCCACAGTAACCTTATACCCACTTAAAGCTTTAGTGTCTTGGGTTTTTTCAGTGAAGATTTTCTACATTAATCACTTCTGTCATTGATGCAAAGTATCCTAGTGTTTATTGTTCTTCAGTAATAAAAATGTTTGCTTCCAAATGAGTTCAGTGTTTAATTGTGTCATTTCTCTTTTGTTTAGATGAAATGCAACTAGTAGAGGGTAGTTCTACAAGTGAACAACAGTCAGATCCTGGTCCAGATCCTTCAAAAGAAGTGAATCCAAATCATTCTACTGATGGAACAGAAGAACCTGAAGTTACCAAAGACATGGAGGCACTAGCCCTGCAACCTGAAAGTCCACTGGAAAGTGAGACTGCCTTAGATGACATTGATCTTCAAAAGATTCAAGATTCTGAGGAGTAAGAAGAGGGTAGGAAGGGACTGAGAGTTCTCAAGGGTACTAAAGAATTTTTTATGCTAACCATGTCTGAGTTCTTAAAGCATGGCTTATGCAAGACTTCCTTTAGAAGACAGAATGTCTCTGTTCATCAAGAGATAGAATACTGGCTACTTTGTCTATAAATACTCCAGGTTTTGTTGTAAATTGTCAAGATAGGTATTTATTATCTGCTGAAAACTAGAGTGGCATAGATCCATCTGTATGTATACCAACAATAAGCCCAGTGAAACTCTTGAGTATCTGTGGTTAATGAACCACTTAGTGAAAAATGAAAAGCATTGGTTTGGATTATTCATGTTTTCCAAACTTAAAACTTATTTTAATTGTAATTTAATTTTTTTTTTTGCAAGTACATAGACCTGTAGTTAAGAGCACTGGAAGGCCAACTGTTGAATTGCTTTTTTTTTTTCAGCACTTTATGAAGCTTCATCTGAAGGAATTCAGTAGCAATTAAGTTTCTGAAGATACTCATCTGAACTCTCAACTTTTCATGACATTACTGTAAATATTTTTGACTAGTGAGAGCACAACAATAGTGTCTATTTTGTGGCAATTTTAGTAAACAAAACTGCTGTTTCAGGTGTCTCGAGCTAATGGTGAAATGTGTGTTTCACTATTGGTTTGGTCAGAAATATTCCAAAGTCTAATGAAGGGAAGACCAGAATGACTCAAAATATTTTGACTGACAAGAATAATGCATTCTAAATAATTTTTCAGGTAAAGATACCTTAGAGCACACTGCGATGTTGCTTATGAATTATTTCATAAACATAAAAATGCTTAATATTTTTCATGCTGAACTGGTCACAGTGAGTTAGATGAGAAAATTAATGTGTGCATTGATAACAACTGGGATTTCACTTCAGCTTTCAACTAAATACCAGATCTAGAAAATAGCTTCCCTCAACTTTGCTTTTCGCTCAGATTTATTTCTGTCTCATGAAATCAGTGGGAATGCCACAACTGAAAATATCACTTGCTGCATAAGGATGGCAAAATTGGAGACTGTCTTATTGTCGGCTGAATCACTGGTGTTTCAAACATGGCAGTATTCTTCTAATTAGAGGAGTAAGGACCATCCTCAAAACAGAGGGAAAATGCTATTAATTTTTTTATTGTTTAATATGTTGAAAGCTTTTGTTTAATATTCTGAAAACTGTAAGAGTAAGGATACATAAATGCACCTGTGCAGGGAATGTACCTGTCTATTAATTTCAAGGATTAGTAGATTGTGAAGAATAAAGGGAAATTTTTTAAAAGAAGGGAGCTATGTGGCAATTCTGTTTCCTGTGTCTGTAACACGGTGACATTTTCTCATGTGACATGCAGGGGCCTCCTGTAGCTCGAGTATAGAAGTTAAACTTCAGGACAATTGGCAAGCGAGAATTGCCTGCCTAGAACTCAGATTTGTAGTGTTGCTGTAGTCACCCTCCACTCTGAGCTCTGGGAATGCAGAAGTGCTGCTGCTTCCCTTTTTCCACACATAATAGCATTTGAGGCTCACAGGGATGTGTTGCTCTTCAAGGATTCTCTGAAAATGCCAGCCCTGCAAGGCAAAAGAGTCAGGGTTTTGGAAGTGTGCTGAAATCCCCAGCACAAATCCTGCTTTCATTCTCCCAGTGGTGGTGCCTTGCTCATTGGAAATCTTTGGTTCCCTGAGAGGCCACCAGACAACCTCATCTCCGACCTGCTTTCAGCAGGAAGGTTGGACTAGATAAGTTCCAGAGATCCCTGTCAACGTAGACTGTCCTGTGGCTCTGTGCTAACTTAGGAGAGAAGGAAGGAACTCAGAAGACAACCTGAAAGAACGGCTTTGATATGTTTAGAAAGCATCATTGACTTTAGGCCTTTGATGGAATGGAAGGAGAAATATGTGAGGAAATGTATTATAAGAAATAAAAGTATTTATCCTTAGTTTCTTAAAAATTAGTGTGCAGTTTAGTACTTTCTGATAACAAAATTACAGTAAACTGCATTTGAAGCAACTTTTATTATAACATTGCCACTATTTATCATTTGTTATCTTAATTTCTTCTCTATACTACATATGATAAACGTTACACTAACAATTTTTTTCTGGAAATGCTCTTAATTAGATGCATGTTGTTGTGTACTTGTTTTATTGAGATGTTAGCCTACTTATGGGGTTAACATTAAAGAGAGAAATTGTTTTTTTCTCATCTGAACTGGACTGTCAGCTTCTCAAGGGGCTCTTCTGCTTTGTTTTCAAGACGTCTTTCTTGACAGGTGGCTACTTTGTTCCAGTCCACAGAAGAAAATTCCATTAGAGATCTTGTCGTTGCCCGTACTAACACCGCATCTTTGGGGTCCTCAAATGGTACTCTGCAAAAAGAACAAAGCAAGTCCATTACTGGAACATTTCCAAACCACTTCAGGACTAATTTACAACACACAGTGTAGAAAGTGAAAGTAGCAGTCATGATGAAACTAAGAGGGAGGACTTAGAAATTTTAAATTTCCAGAAGATTTTCTTTTACCAAATTTAGGAAAGCAAAAAAAATGAGAATAGGTCAGAGTCATGGGATTCTATTTGAAAAAAACATGCTATAAATTATTTTAAATACATTTATAGTAGACTTAAGAATGTTTCTTTGTTTTCAGTTTTTTTCTCCCACAAAAGTTATAATTGTATACTTTTAATGGTCTGATTCAATGGACATAATTCAAGTGATTTGATACCCATTAATTTAAATGCACATTTATTTCACTGTAGATCTCTTAACTAGCCCTCAGGCAAATATCCATTTTCCAAGCTCTGAATCCAGATCACTGTGAGTTTGTGTTCATGTATCCTGCCAAGCTGCAGTCTGGGAGAGAAAAGGATCAGAATCACAATGTCAAAGCAGGATTGACAAGGAACCAAACCCTTCCAACTCACGTACAGTATTAAAACTTTATCTTATAAGAACTTATTTCTTAAAGATGTCCCTGTAGTGACACACCTCATGTAAGCCACAGGACTATCTCCATTGAGTAGCATGCTCTTTGTTGCGAAAAGGCACCTTGCAAAGCCTCAGCATTTCCATAAATAAGACTTGAGGCAGCTGCACATCCATTCTATCAATGAGGACAGCTAACTCCACTGAAGGCAGGTAAGAATTAATTTTTCAACAGAAATCACCTTGATTTTAAAGATATGTGTTTAGAGTACTGTTAAAGGATATCACACGTAGGCTTTTATTATTTCCTTTAATGCATTTTTAAAATCTTTTCATATGTAAAAGCTAGAAAGTAAAGCCAAGCCTGACACCTGAAGTTTGTAAATTTACCCTTACAAAGTTTGCGTCTAAAATGTCATCTCATTAAAATGCAGCTTTTCTCCTGTCTCAATCCAGACACAGAGATAAAAGTTTACATTTATTTCCATGATTTTGAAACTGAATAGAATAAAAATAACATCACATACAGATTCACTACAACACTAAAAAAATTCATTCTACAAGTCCTAATATTTTCCAGAGAGTGTATTTTTGAACAGCCAGTCAGGAGAATGTTTTCTGGGACATAATACAGAACAGCTATTCTGATGCTCTAATACTTTGAGCATGCTTTTTCTAGTGATCAGTATTTGATCTTAAAAATAAATGGCATTTTTATGTACCCATTTCCAAATGTGGAATACCTTTCAATACTAAATTTTAAACATCAAACCTAGTGTAGAGTTGCAGCTATATTAAATACAAAGACCTGAAACTGTTTCAAAAGCTCATTTTTACTGGACATTTTCTCTAGTCAGGGTATTTTTTAGGCATGAGAAGAGGAGATTAAATGCTTCAGAGATGAAAAAGGAAGAAGAAAGCCAAAACATTACTTACTTATTTCTGTTATTTCCAAACTCATGACCTATAACAGAAAGTTCAAATTATTACATTAATGGCTGTACACCAGTTTGAATAGCTGAGGGTTGATTGGTATCCTGATCCTAAATTGCTTGTTCAAATTAATTGCAAACTAGCACATGATTTGAAATATTTAAGATAATATTTTATTAAATTACTGTGGAAGCAAGTATTTGTTGGGTTTTAAGTGTCTGTAATTTTAAGTTTCTTGTATTTTATTTTTAATGGTTTTAAGTTTGTCTTTTATTTCCTATAGACAAACACAGCTACGCTTTGTTTTCTTTCACAGGTAAAGATGCCACTGTGTGTGTGCACAATTTCAGGGTAGAGCTAAAGACAGCTGTCAGCCCACTTTGATAATCAACAGCAAAACAAATTATTAAATATGCTTAAAATATCCCTCTTTTCCCAGCCTCTTCAAAATCACTGTCAAATACAGTGCTTTCAGTTTTACTATTGTGACATATACATTTTAAAATTGGCAGGTATTTGATGACTTTCCAAACTTCCATCTACACTATTTAAAATGCTATGAGTTCAGTCATATATGCCCAATGGTGGTTTTCTTATCTTTAAAACATCAAAAAAGCTGACAAGATTGTGTGGGATTTCAAAGTTTTTTCTGGATTGTGATACAAGTCTCATAATTCCAGGTGTTATTCACCTGCTTTCTTGCTTCCACATCTGAATGTTTTAAGAACTCTAAAAACTGCTTTATATGCTATTATAAGACATCATTAAAATATTCTCAGCTTGGAAAGTATAAAAACGAATCTGCTTACAAAACTAGGCAAGATACATAACATTTAGAACAATAGAAGAAAATATTTTCAAGATATTATCTTGTAAAAGCACTAGAGGGCATCAAAACTCTATGACCCTGAGCACTGAGAGTCAGAAGTGTATTGAGACTTTTTAAATAAAGGTAAAACTAAACACAAGACTTATACTGGCAAAAAAATTTTGTTCAGCTGTCTTTAAAGATAATTCTGTAACTACAGGGTGTGATTAGAAATTATCTGCCACAATACTCTTAAGTGGAAGGATTCATTTGTGTTCTGCTGCTGCTACAACTACTTATTTCATGAAGCAAACTAGCTGAGTTCTTGATGCATTTATATTTTATTATTAAAACCAGTAACATTTTATCAGATGAATGAAAAAAACGTTTCTAATTCAAATCACCTAAAAATGTATGCTTTTCCTTCCAGTACTGTAAATACCTGAGGGCATTATTGGTCTTCTGGCTGGTTGAGTGCATCTGCTAGATCCCACCGCAGTCCCCAGGGATGTATCTACTCTCTTCCCAAAAGCTACTGACTGCATGACCAAAGCCCTTTTGGGGTTATAGAGATGAAGCGCTGACTCTCTTTCTCTTTGTGTAACTACTGTTAAAAGGGATATAAAAAATGCAATTTTTTTCTGTCAATTGAAAGGCTGCATACAAAAGGTGATTCATGTATTTTCTGTGTAGTTTTTTACAATAATGATGGTAATGACACAATTTCAGAACAATTCAAAATGAGACCATGGAGTGATATTTTCTAAAGCTTTAGGGTGAAGCCCTGTACAATAAAGTATTTTCTTCTGAGTGGAGTAGCATCAGAGGTTTTAAATGAAGATGCTAGAAAGCAAGACTTTTCATGCTGCTTAAATGAGAGCTAGTGCAGAAGTCAGTAAAGATTTGGAAGTGTCTTTATGAACAGCCAAGAACAAGTCCTGGTTTAAGGCCAGTTCAATTCCCATTGGTCAATTACAAAGAAAACCCTAGGTGTGCAATCAAAAGAAAAGCTTAAATTCTTCCTGTTTTGCACTTTAAAAGAACTAACTTTAATTTTTAAACAAATAGTTTGAGGCTGTTAAATCAAACTGGGGACAATAGCTTCAATTATATGAACTTTATACTAATCTAGTACTTCAGCTATGGAACAGAAGTGAGCTAAACTTTAAGAACAAGTAACTGGCAGAAGCATTTTCAGTTCAGGGAAGTTTTGGTGTCTAGGGGACCAATTAGGAAGGAACTGCAGTAGTCATGCCTGAAGGTAACAGAACATGAGCATGTCTTGTGTAAAGGAGACAGCCAGGACTATGCTCTGGTAATGTTCTACAGATGGTGAAGAAGCTTTGTAATGTTTTAGAGAAATAGTTCACTAAATAGAAAGTCCAGGATACAGCTTGACACAAATTACTGCCTCAAGTCTTAATCCAGGACTGAGCACAGTAGAACAGTATTTAGGAGATGAAGTCCAGGAAGTTTTATGGAAGTGTTTCTAGACATGTAAATGCAACATGTATTTTTCAGCACATTAAGCTTCAGTCATCACTTCCCAGTCAAAAAGTGATATTCAGTAACACAGCCTGACAGCTGAGTTAAGCACAACTCTTAGCACACGAGCAAATGCTCAGGAGAGTGGAGGTACCAGTGCAAAATGACTGCATGAGCAAATGGGCACCTGGTGAGATCCAGCAACTCCTCATCAACCCCTGGCACCTGCTGGGGCCCATCCATCAGCCTTCCTTCCTGACAGCTGCACAGTCTCCCAGCACCTGCAGATGTCCTGCATCTGCCTTGATCAGTTCCTTTTCTAGAAGGCACTGATTTTTCCTCATTACTTTCTTTTAAGCTAGAGCTGAAGTAGGAATCAGCTACTTTGTCAGTGCTCTCCAGTAATTTTCAGTCCTGCCAGTCACACAGTTCTCCAAACACCAGAGACAAAAATCACCAAAGTTGATTTTCTGAGTACATTGTGGCATGTTTATGGCCTCACTGATTTAAAATCTGGCTATTCTTAAGACAATTTTCTTTTCTGTAGAATTTACAATCTGAAGACAAGCTGTGAAAGATCTCTTGATGACTTTTGAATATTTATTATATTTGAAAGCTTAGTCTGCATTTACCTTATCAAGAAATGTTCATATACATATTTATATGTACAGGAACATGCAGATAGCTCAGAATATTATCCATACCTAAATAAGCATGCTCACCCATGTTAATATATACCAGTTTGAATGCCAGAGGTAGGTACATTTTCTTAAACACAGGTTTTTATCTTTATTCAAATAGACCAGGATACAACAAAAACCTGCACAATTTAAAAAGAAGTCAAAAGCATTTGGCAAAGATTTTATGCCATGCAAACTGTTTTTGCTTGACAAATTTTGCAAAATACAAGTATTGTGTTCATTAGTCATTTCTCTCTATCAAGAAATGCATGTAAAAGAACAGCTAAGATAATTTCACCCATTTTTCCAAAGTGCTTAAAATCAAAAGTAACTGTCAATGCTTTGAGAGAGAGGAAAGCAATCCTTACATTTCCTGTCAAGGAGCTGAACTGAAGGAAGGAAGTATATCACATAAAGCCGGTAGTCGGGATCATATGCCAGAGGGTTTTGGAATAGGTCTGCAAAATGTATACAGAAAAAACGTCACTAAAACCCAAACCCAGCAAAAGAAGAACTCTGCAAGGCAGAAAAAATAATGGTCACTAGGAGCCAAAGATCTTGTACAAAACATCAAATGGTTCTTACTCTGGGTAAACAAAGCAGTCTCTTTACAAATATGAAATTACTCATCTAAACATGGACTGCAGGAACTGACACTGCAGAGTA
Source organism: Rhipidura dahli (assembly GCA_013399225.1). NCBI lineage: Eukaryota > Metazoa > Chordata > Aves > Passeriformes > Rhipiduridae > Rhipidura > Rhipidura dahli. The sequence goes on from VXAC01007212.1 coordinate 1,123,812, forward strand.
TGGAAAATACCACAGGCAAGAACTGAGTAAAGGTGCCATCATGCACTCCAAATCTTTGAGGTATTTTTCGATTTTTTAAGATCTACAGAAAAAGCAGTGAAGGGTTTCTCTTTGATTTTCTCACGTATCGTTAGGGAATGCCTATTTTAAATAACAACAGTCTTTAAGGTGTGGCAGCTTAAACATAAGACACAATATTTGTAGGAGGATGGAATTTTTAATATCAGATGAACTTTAGGACACCTAAGACTGTCAGAGCTGATAAAATGATGTATACCACAGACACAACATAAAATGCAAATACAAAGCCTTCTGATGTTTTGACAATGATGAGTTTGAGAACTCAAGAAACTTAAGACAAAAATGTTTCATAGGGCCTAAATTCCTGATACCCCGTGTCCCACTAGCTTTCCTTGAGGCTTAAGATATCAAGCTCCAAAAGCCCATCAGCAACTTGGCTAAAGTGTTTATGCTCAGGTTCACATTACCTGTATAACCAAACCTTTGCAACACAGAGACAATCCTGTGCTGCTGCTTTGCCAGGTGTGGAACATGAGCCTAGCTCACGTGCCAAATCAGTTGATTTAGTGACAGTGATCTCTGAGGCTGATTAACTGCCTCATTCACAGATCATCTAATAAACAAGTAAGTGTTGTGGGGTGGGACTTTTTTTCTAAATAAAAAACATATTAATGCTATTTAAGTCCTTATACAAATGCTGTTCCTGTAAGACAGTAAAAAAACAGGAGGCTGTCACCCTGACATCAGAGTGGGGAAAAAATAATAATATTGATAACTTCTACAGTCTACAGTGATCTGTTTTTCTGGGGAGAGGCTGTGGCTAGGACTTGCTCTAGGGTAAAAAAATTCCTGTTATAATATCATTTTAGCAGTTAGGGAGAGGAAGATGGTATTACTGAAGCAAATAAGAGACAGTAGAGGAAAAAAGCCTGAAAATACTCCACACTAATTTGTAAACTACAGGATGCAATTTCATGTTGTTCAGGACAAGTATGGCTGCTGAGAGGGCTTAATGCTTGATGGGATTTAGCAGATATTTTCAAGAAGCAACAGGGCTGGAATAAACAATTGTCATCTCCTACACAGAAAACACCTGTCCCATGTATTCAGAGGAAAATTTTTAATTCTATTTCTTTAATATTTTTTTTTAAAATCACTGTACTTAAAATTAGTAACAAACCCACAAGGTGGCAGCAAAAGTTCTATTTTTACTGAACAAAGTAATATATATCTATTTTTTCACAGAAAGTGTTAATAAGAAAGAATATTATGTATGTAGTTGATAAGTCTGTTCTTGAGTCAAGAAAATACACTATAGCATTCCAAAGAGAATAATGTTTCAGAAAACTCTCTAAAAGAAGCTATGTTTGGTAGTGGAATAGAATAAAGATTCTAGAGAGATTTTTCCAAGGCACAAACCAGATCTGAAATTAAACACTCCTGAATCTGGATGCTGCTTGGATTACATCCCTGCTCAACAACCCTGATTTGTAGGTTTGTTTTAGAGAATGTGAATTTTTCTACTACTCATTTTTACAATAAATTCAACCATTGTACAGATCAAGATGGTTTTGTTTTACAAAACATCTGGGATCAATTCCTGGCTGAGCTATCTACTTTCTTGTCAAGGTCATGCAATTTTAGTTCTACAAATTAGGATAATGCCTTCTTCCTCCACAGTTTTGACTGTTTTCTCTATTTGGAGTGTAGGAAAACAGTGTGCCTCTGCCACATGGGGCAGAAACAAAGTGAACAAGAGAGTTTTCTGAGGTCTAGCAGCAGGATGTTATCAGCTGTGGACAATAAATCAGTTGAGGCAATTTACAGAGTACGTAACAAAAATCTTGGATTCCGAAAGGGAGATGTGAGCACAAGGTGAGCCCATAAAGAAACACTCTGAAGCTCCCAAAAGGCTGCAGTTGTGAGTAGCATGTGCAGTAAATCTTTTGAAGCTGAGTGTCTTCCCTAGACACCTGATGAAGGATGGTTGTTACGCTACACATCCAGTGCAGTGCAGTGGCTAAAATCATGAGAGAGCCTTCAGGAAGAGAAATGCAACATTTTGGCAGCTGGATGCTACTCCTGAAGTGAAAAATAATAGTGTGTTTTAATAGTTCTATTGTCCCCAAGAGCTAAAAAATAATAAAATGTTGTTAAGCATCCAGGAGCTCTATTGAAGGCAAGAAAATGGGTGGTTTTTTTTTTTTTAAATCAGATTGTTTGGCAACAAAAAAGATCTACCTCATAACAGTAAGAAGTCCCACTGGTTTTGTTTTATAAAAGTGAGTTATGGGCACAGCCCTTTTCAAAGCTACACAGTGCAAATTCTGCACCCATTTATTATTTATTAATATTGCAAGAAGGCAGATAAATTATATAGTAATATGATATATAGGATATGACTTTTAAAATGTATTTTGTTCATTTACTGATGTAATTTAGTTCAAATATGACAGGGCATTTTATTAAACCAATAGACACCTGTTAATTCGAGAACTCATTATGATGAAATCCCCTTGAAGCAAACACATTGACAATTATTTCATGACTGCAAAGGTCAAGAAAGAATGACTTTAAAGTTACAGTTATTAAGGTTGTTAAGCTTCTTCCACTGATGACTGTACTCTTGTACAAATCTTTGAACTAAACATTTTTTTTTTAATTAGGGTAGATCAGTATATTGTTTTGACTGTTCTTTCAAACATTTTCTTTTCTATGGTGGTGGCCAGTCCAATTTGCATCCAATTTTCACCGTGCCTTTGTAACTGCCATTCATAATAACTCAGCAGCACTTAAGCTATGTGCTACGTATTTCCCACAGATGGTTGCAACAAGTACAACAAACTTCCTGTGCTTGTTGAAGCTCCCTGTTAATTTGTAGAGCTAACATTAAATTCAAGTGACTGCACCATTCATACATAGGATGTCTGTCCAGACTCTGCCTAATCACTTCAAACAACTGAATTCTTAAATGGACTAAATTTTCTATCTTGCATATAATGAAAAAAATTTCAGTACTTTGGCTGGCATGTTGTCTTCCTAAACACTTGATTTGTTCTTTTAGTTTTGGCCCAAGGTCAAGTTCAAATAAAAGTTTGTTTTTCCATTCATATTTTCCTTTCCCACAATCAGACATTTAGCTTTCTGAATACTTAAGGAGGTGTTATGGCCTGGTGACATTCTGACATTCACCTCCTTAGCCATGTCACTAAGGCACAAAACCTGTTTCCTGTCTTCTTCTTTGCCAAGCATCTGGCATGGCCTATGTTGACATTCCTTTAGGAATCATGGAAAAAGACTGCTTATATTTTCACTTTCAATATCTTAACAGCATATAATCCTGCCTTCCCTGGAGGCTACTTCTTACCTTGCAACTTAGAGGTGCCAACACTGTCTTGTATAACTTCATTTGAAATTTCAGAACCTGTGCTATTTTCATTTCCATTTGTATGTTCCTTAACAGACATTGTTATGTTCCTTAACAGACATTGTTATGAATAATACCTAAAGTGTATTTATTCTTAGGCTCTAGAAATCCAGTCTGCCAAAAAGATGCAGACAGGAAGTTCTATAAGCAAGAGAATTAATGAGGTAGGAATTTGGATTCTCTAACCTATCACTCACACTCTCAACAGCAGTAACACACATTTTTCAACTCCTTTCACTTCTGTGATAATCTCACTGTACTCCTGTATTCCATTACAAAGAGGTAAGGCAGCTGTAAACTGCTTAGACATCCTCCAAGCTACTCATCCAAGATACTGGCTAGCCAGCAGCCAAAAAGTTCACTTCTGAACTCACTTAGCAGTTTTTCCTCAGCTGAGGTACTCTTTGTGGAATTTTCATGTCTTAGAGATCTCTTTCTACTGTCAAATTTGGTTGAAATTAATAATTAGCCTCAAAAGCTATTGGCAAATGATGCGGAAACAGACAAGAAACATCCTGATAAGAAACTAAAAAGCTACTACTTGCTGTTCTGCAAAATAAAACTAAGGTATTACTTAGAGTCTGCAAGCTTATCATTCCTTTCAATTCCTTCACTGTTTTGCCAAGTCTTTTTAACTCGTTGTTGTGAAGAAACAGAATCTGCAATGAACATAAATGTTTCAGAGCACCTGAAATAAAAAGAAAAATAATTAATCATTCTTGCCATACCTGCTTTTATTAGAACATTATTTTGCTATACTGTACAGCAAATTTGATATTTTAGTTATCTATCTATGCCTGTCTTTTGGTAACACATTGCATGAGATATTAATTAAAACAATTAAATAGAGATTTCAATGTCCTTTTCACCTTTCTAGTTACATCCTTTAAACACATGCCTAACTTTTTTTCATTCCAATTCTTTCCATTTGACCACATCACCTTTGCATCACCAAATCAGCCTCAACTGCAACTTCTCTTCTGCCTCCCTTCCTTCCCCCTATATCCCTGTAATATTTGATTAATTCACTTCCTTTTACCTTGACCTAATATTACCTTTGCCTCACAAACAATAGTATATCCCTACTACTGCCTTTGCCTCACAGGTAATAAATTGTGAATTCCTTAGAAAATAGTTCAGTTCCAAGTAATTACTGATGTATTAAAAAGCTATTACAAAATATTGTTGTAACCCAGACTATGTGTTCATATCCTCACACATCAGGATTAGACATCTCATTTTCCAAATTACATACAGTATTTTATCCACATTTCTCTACTAATTATACCTTTCTGTTTGCCCATATTTTGTTATCATCTGTATTGTATCCATGTTTATGTCTTTCAAAGAGAAAGCTCAAAATCTCACAGAAACTAATCAACATCATTTGTCATCCCAGCATTTTATAGGGACAGAGAAAAATAAAATGTTAACATTTGAAATGTCTAAAATATTTAGAAATTTATTATGCTTTGGCCCGTTCTTTCACAAATTCACAGGTCTGGTAAAGCCATTTCAATCTCCAAGGGCAAGCAAAACTGAAATAGAAGTGTAAGACAGATGCATTTTTACAATAAACCAAGTTTGGTGGTAACTTTGCAAAATACCTCTGGTTATGAATTCTCAGTATTAAGTATGATCGTTTAAGATCAAAATTTTTTTCACCATTGCTTGACATAAAGTGAATGACATTTCATCCCTTATACGAAGAATACACATAGCACCTTATTGCCACTCAACTATGCTGGGAAAATTAAATATCTAATAATTAACATGTATTAATTATACTTGCATAGGAGCTCTCAACCAATAACTTATTTGCCTGTCATTCAGTTTTATATATTTGAATGCCGATACAGAGAAAAGAAAGTACAGGCCTCTGTTCAACAATCTGAACAGGGAAGATTAGTACCTGATATATCTGTCAGCTCATTATTGTTGAGATAGAGTTCAGTCAAGCAGTAGTTTTTGACCAAGAAGGTTAAATCTTGGATCTGAAATTAGAGTTAGGCAAACTGTTATACATCAGTCTAAATACAGTGTACAGAGAATTATAAATGTGGCCTCTTGAAAACTGTTTAACCACAGGTAATTTCTTACATTTCTGTTTCAGACTCTTGGTTTAAGGATTCTCTTGACAGCTGAACCTTCATTAGAAATACTATTACACATCAAATACAAGCAGTACAGCCTTATCTAATTTTTTGAAGTACAGATTTAACATTTGTATCTGGAAACACATTTGCCTGAACAACTGGTCTCCACATTTTCTTTTCCTTCTAATCACATTTGAAATCATTTTTATTGTGACAAGACCCTTGTAGAGCATAATAATTCTATGTTGGTTTAAAAATATTCCTGAAATATATCATTGGAATAAACCAAGCATCTTTTTTTTTTTATTTTTTTTTTCACCAGCAGGCTTAAAGAGCACAAGTTGTTCTAATTTTCCAGAAATGTCATCTAATCATATTTAGAGAATCAATTGGAGTTACAGGGGAAAAAAAAAAAGTATGTATATAAGTGTATTCCCAATAAAGAATTATCTTCAGTCCCTATGGAATGCCACCTCCTTGCTTGGAGAGGCTCAGTTCCAATCCTGTTTGACTCCAGTGCAAGGTTAAGTACCTGCAGTGGGATAGCAAGCTGACCTTTATAATCCCAGAGAACTGGGAGCACTAATGGTGCTCAAGTTTTTATCCCACCGTTTAAATGCAAGAGCAGCAAACAGAATGTTATTCCTGACTCTTTGGATTCTGTCATTGAAAGTAATCAGCTGGAAAAGGAATTATTTTGGTCCTTGAATTTTGCCACTGACTCTGAAATAAATGTGCTTTGCTCAGTGTTTTAACAGCATCTGAAAGTTGGAAGGAAGAGCATTAAGACAGAAGTTTTCCCACTCCCTGGTACAGTGGTTTTCCCTATCTTTGGCAAGTTTTGTTTTCAGATTCATCCAAAGTTTGCTTTTTCTTTGATAAAATTATTGAGAACAGAAAAACAGGCTCCTCCTATTGAGGCATATGAGTGAGACTTTTCCTATAAAAAGCTTCTGTGTGACTTCTCCACAAAAGTTATACAGAATGACAAAGAATGTTCTTTGTTATTGCTTAGGTAGGAAAGTGAGCAAAAACCCAATTTATTTCTCTTTTTTGATCAGCAAGATCAGTTCTACTTAGTCATCAGGCCATTTTTTCTTTTTCTTTCTTATTATACCTGTGATTTTAATTCAATATTTTAATATATCTATACTTTTGGTTTTTTTGAAAATAGTTGCATAAGTAGAGATCTTTTGATGAATTGGGCATAAAATGCCATAAAACTGATGCTAGCCTGGGGCAGCTGGGAAGTGACATGGGATGTAAATTTATTTTTTCTGCTGCTCACAGATCTACTTATTTACCTGAGCAAACAATTCTGATGATTTAAGAATTTGGGCTCACTGTGAAATTCATGTAAACTACTGTACAGTAAAAAATATTTATGGGGTTTTATTAGTTTTCTTGCTTTTCATTACCATTAGCTAATGAATGGTGAGGGTTTGGATTCAATTCAACTGTTTAGAAATGGTTGGCTATGAATATGCAGATTTCTAAATCAGACAATTCTACTGTCTGGTAGATGATTTTGTGTCAGATACACTGTGCTTATAATTGACTAGAAACTGCATCGTCTGGGCATTTTGACAGATCATTGTCTTAAAACCCATAGAGGATATGATAAACACTAGAATCCTAACTTGCACAGATGGAGAAAGTAAGGCATGTGGTTTGTGGAACTGATTTGGGACCTTACACTGCATTGGAAACAAGAGAAATTAACATGGCTCAATGTCATACTGCAACCATTTGTCTGGAAATCTCTTAAATACACCAAGTTTAGGTGACACAATGACTGTGTAAGGGCAGCAGACACCCTGTCACCCCTAGAATTGCAGTGCTGCTTCCTGGGCACAGAGAGAAGCTCATTTCAGAGTTTTCTGTCACTCTTGTGCACGTGACATCAAAAAGGAGCCTCACCTCGACCATCAGCCTGCCAGGAAATAAACTATGCATGTCTGCAAGGGCAAAGAAGAGCCACGCATTTCCTGCAATCCACTCCTGTCCGACAGCCCCATTACCCCTCAGTCTGTTCCAAGAACTGCCCACTCTAGCTACACTGGGAACTGGGGAATTAGCACAAAACCTCAGCTTCTTAAATACACAGAATTGATAAATCTGATGTGAATCTAAAGGAAAATACATGAGCTTATACTTTGTAATGTAAAAAAAAAAAAAAAAAGTTTTCTTGGAATATGTTATATTTGACAGCTAAATTAGCCTGGAAATTAAAAGTAATGTATGAGTTTGACAATTATATAATCCTCTATGGTAGGAAAAAAAATAGGGAGTATAGACACATTTTTCTGCTCTTTAAATAAATATTTTATTACCTTATTGTTGTTAATCCACAAATACCTTAATCTGGGAAACTGTGATAGACTTGGGATACTCCTTAGTCCTCTAGTGGAAAAAAAAAAAGAGTAATAAATTTAACATCAATAGTGCTTAGTAATTTTACAGATATTTTAATTCTTTATAAATAATATTATTCAAGAACTAGAAAGGCACACTTCCCTAGAATTTATAGGAGAGAAAGACAAAAAGAACAAGATGGCAGAGACAGTGTAAGCAGTCTGCACACCTGCAAGCATAACAAGGCAGCAGGTGGTAAAGAAACAGGAACAAAATAAGTGATACATTAATTGCTTTTCCATAACAGCATGAGTTATGAGTCTCAGTCACATGTACTTTGCAGTTTGTAGAAATCTTGCTCAGAACACAGGAGAAGTTTGGCACCCTGGGGACATGAAGCTAAAAGGAAAACTGCTTTGAAGGTGCAGTGGGGATTGTCCAGCCAGAGTGCCAGAAAAGCCAACAGAAGACAGACATCAAGCACGTCAATGTGCATTTTTTATTATTTTTTATATTAGTGCATATTGTGAAATATTTTGCCCTTTTTCCACTCCTCTCCTGTTCTCACAGACACTCAGTACATCCACTGAGGCTGAAATGATCTCCCATGTGGTAGTACAGTTTTATGTTTAATTGTGTATCTAGCACTTTGAGCTTGCCAGTGTACTATAAATAAAAAATTACCTACTGAACAGAAAATACTAGTGAGCTGCCAAGTAATTTTAACTAATTGCTCTTCTTTATTTTTCATTACTTTAAATATATGTTCTTAATTTCCACTAGAAAAATTATAGATGACCTTTACCTGACAATTTTTAATTGCCACAATAAAAATTTCCTCGTGGATTTTAATGTGTTGCGAGACTAAGGCCAGTGTTTCAGAAAGTAACTGGACTGAAAAAAATTAACCTCATAACATCAGGCTAAAGTCATGCTTGTTTTCCAACTGTGAAGCCTGGTCTCTGTCTCTCCACGTTGTCATTTTATTTGCTAGGGATTTTTTTTCCAACACACCCTCCAGGTACAGACAAAGGGAGAGTGGGTGGATGCCTCTTCTCATCTTGCATTTGCAAATGAAAAGTCTGTCAAGAGCAAACCCTACAAAGTTGAGGTGCTGTACTTTTAGTCCCTTGTATTACTGAAAATCAGGTTATCCTCTCATATTGTTACTTTGTTAAACTGTTTATTTGCCTTCCTCAGATAAGCCATAAAAACCAACCCTGCAGATACATACTTAATGTGTCTATTGTCACAACTAACAGAAAAAGACATTACTACAAGTAGCAGGGACAAGCAGATGGCTGTTGACAGGACATACAGAGCTCCTATCTAATCCTCTTTTGCATCCCTGAACTACATTTCAGGTAGCAAAGCCAAAATTTCTTATATTCTTGGTCACTGCCACTCTATAACTAGTTTACAGGTTTACATTTAATTTGCTTTACTCCCCGTCTAGTAACAGCCTCATCTTGACTATCTCCAAGCCTCAATCTGATGTGTTGTTTGGCTTTTTTTTCATATTACGGCATTTAATTTGCCCCAGGTAGAGCTTAATTCCTCTAACATGTCAAAAGAGCCTGTCCTTTTCTAGATGCCTTCCAGACTTTTTATGTCTTTTATAAACTGATCCTTTCTGGCCTGCAGCACTCTTTTTCTACCTACTGCTAAGTTAATCAGTTTTCCTGGGAAGACAGATTTCAGCGTCCAAAATACATTGTTTCATGCCCTTTAATAGTAGTGGTTTAAAAATATAAACTCATTCTCTCTTACTTGATTGACTTTAATTATTTTTTTCCATTTTCTCATTTCAGCTAGCAGAAAAATATGTCAAACCAACAGTAAAGGAGGCATGATCTGATACTGAGCTTGGCTGAGGTTCAAGTTGATATAAACTGATACAGAATAAAAGAGTTCCCTTCTATCCAATCATCAGAGAATCCAATCTTGCATCATCTTTAACAAAATGGTTTCATGGGAAGACAGATCACTTCTGTATCTGCCATGTGAACATTTCTTTTTATTCTATAGCAAAAATTCTTTACATATGCACTATAATAGTTGTATCATTTAGAAAGCATGTTTAGATGCAGCTTTTAATTATCTCATTATCCAAACTTCTCCCTTAAATTTTACGTGTTTTCTTCTTTCTAAAATGCAGATTTTTAAAAATTTGACAGTAACTATACATTTTACATCACGAAGTATCAAATACTTTCTTGGTGTAAATCAGGAGATGGGATAAGAAATTTAAACATACTAGTGAGCACATTTAGATTTTCAAGAATATATAATTTCTACTAAAAACAGACTAGGCAACACTGAAATCCCTTAACACCTTTTTTTTTCACTCATTGTACCAAGAGACCTTGAAAACCTTGTCCCTGAATTATTAAACTACATTAGTTCTTTCTATATGCTATTAGCCATGTGAGCAGTGGATGCAGTTGTGAGGCTGCAGACAGATATGCAACACTTGGAATTAAGCCCTGGCCAGAAATTCAAAGCACGCTTTCCCAAAACTTTGAAGTATGTCCTGTCATGTATCCATCCCTCTACGGCAGCCTCTCAGCATGTTCATACTACAGCATACACCTCTATCAACCTAGAACACCCACAGGCTCATGAAAACTTTGCCTTCCTTCACTTAGCACATCTTCTCCTCATCTGCCCTGCATCTCAAGCTGTTTTATAAAACTCTCAGAGGAGATCAGCTCTCTCATCAGTACTGCCTGCCCAAAATAAGTGTTCTTGCACTTATATTCACTTCATGTTGCCCTGCCCTCCCCTCAGTTCTTAGCAGGAGAGATGCAGGTAATTTCAAAAGTGGTACCACTGAGTTTTGCCATTGCAGTAACAGATTTCTTCAGGGAGGTCAGAAATTTGGCAGCTCTTAGACTCTTTTTCATTTGCCTTCTTGATGCTCCTTCCACCCAGCCTTACAAGCCTGTTAGAACAGGCAGAGATCGGCCCATGAAGCCTCACTGCTCTGCTCCCCATGGCAGAAATTCATGTACAACTCTGCGAACTCACAGACCCTCAAGCAACTCTGGGTTGCTGGAGACAGATTGTGTATCTAGGGACGAGGCTGTTAGCTGTGAGCACAGTTCTGCTCTGTGTCAGAGTACCTTCACCATTTCTTCATTCACAGCAAGTATGGACTATGTAAGACTATGATTCAATGGCATTTCTCATATAAATTATGTTCAAAGAGTTCCTGATACAGAAAGCACTATGAAAGGTTATCATTCACTGTGTGCTCAACTTTTAGTAAAAGTCAAAACAAGAAACATTTTACTTACTGTCTAGCCAGATACAGTGCTACGACATCCACATTGCTCTTATAGCCACAGATCTTCAGCTGGTTTTCTATTGCCTGACAGTATACAGCACATTTGTCAGTATAATGTACTACATCACTATGGGTTCACTACATTGTAACATATGTGAAGTTAGTGTTTAATGGGCACACCAAAATTAATATATGTATCACAGCACCTTGCAAACTGTTAACATAGTCTGAGAGATAAAGAGGTAATAAATTGCCAGTCTCTATTTGATATTGATAAAAATACTCCAGTGATTAGGCTATACTTACACTAATTTTCTTTTCCTGTGGAGAATCATGGTTGGTAGACATGAAGTGAGAAACTAATTTATGTTAACTGTACAATGGGCTTCTCACTCAGGTCAGCTAACACAGTACTCATCATGAACAAGGAAACTGCTTACTTTGCATTACAGTTGCAGCTTTATTTTATGCAGCTTTACTTTAAAACTGTGCACATGACATTTTAAAACTACACATCTAGAAAATTCCACTTTTACATTTAATATTGAAAAATGCAGACAATTTTTATTTTCAGAGTATATTACTGATGTGTCATAACTTGCAAAAGCAACAAAACCCATCAATATAAGAATGATGGATCTCTCTTACTAGTGGCTGATAAAAACTAAAATGTGTATCAGAAAAAATGGGTTTAATACATGAGCTATTTTGCCCGACATCATTATGATCACTATTGTTTAAAACACAAAATTGATACAACTTTACATGTACAAAATGGCTTGGAAGCAACTGACAGGCATGCCAAGAGTGGCCTGTATTGGGTGCACAACCACTCCAGCATGTTCTGGGTGTACTAAACGTACACAAAGTAACTTGCAAATGTCTGGGACCTGTGGCACTCTGACCAGAGGCAGCCAGGCACTCACAGCGCTGCTTGTTCCACACAGCGGCCGTGGGACCCTGCCATTTGCCCAGAACTCGGTACGGCCAGCTGTCAACTGCAGCACTCGGGTAGGGGAAAGATCTGGCACAAATGGCCATAGTTGTCTTTCTACGCGTGCAAAATCTGCCCATGGAACACCAAGGGATCTCTGGAGAAAAGCAGCTGTGGGACTCCCCAAGTGTGCCGATGTCAGGCCCCGGCACTGCGGGACACACCGATGGGGAGTGCGGACGTGACAACGGGGAACGCACACCTACTGCAGACAGCACCAGTCCCGGGTGTCGCGTTCCACAGTCAGGAAGGCTGTGCTCAAAGACTTGTATTTCGCATCCTCCGTCATGCGAGATCTCATCCTCTCCCCACCCTGGAGCCCCCTTCCCTGTCAGCCCCGGCTCTCCGCCGCAGCACCGCGCGGCCCCAGCGGAGCCCAGGTGTGCTCAGCCGCTGCCTCGGAAAGGCTGCCCCGGCTCTCTCGGAGGATCCAAGCCGCTCGCTGCCGCCCCGGGGCC
>VXAC01007212.1:1136476-1184191 GCA_013399225.1 Rhipidura dahli
GCCGGGCCGGGCCGGGCCGGGCTGGGCTGGGCTGTCGGGGCCAGGACCCCCAGCCCGGCTCTAGAATCACGGAATCAATTTTGGAAAATAACTGAGATCGTCAGTCCAACCTATGACTGATCACCACCACCTCAACTATACCATGCCACTGAGTGCCACACGTAGTCTCCTTAAGCATTTCCAGGGACAATGACTCCACTACTTCCCTAGGCAGCCCATTCCAATGTCTAAACACCCTTTTTGTGAAGAAATTTTTTCTTCCTCTGGCACAGCTTGACACTATGTGCTCTGTTGCTGGTTGCCTGGGAGAAGAGACTCACCTGGTACAGCCTCCTGTCAGGCAGTGCAGAGAGCAGTAAGGTCACCCCTGAGCCTCCTTTGCTCCAGGCCAAACACCCCCAGCTCCCTCAGCCGCTCTTTACAGGACTTGTGCTCCAGACCTTTCACCATCNGGGCGAGGCCGAGGGCGCTGAGGCCGCGCGGGTACAGGGAGCCCCGGCGGGGCGGCCACCGCTGCGGGCGGAGAGCGGCGCGGCCGGGGCAGACNCTTGCCCTTCTCTGGACAAGCTCCAGCACCTCAGTGTGCTTCCTGAACTGAGGGTCCCAGGACTGGGTGCAGCAGAAATGGAGTAACACTGAAATGGGAGCCCCAGCCTGGGCATGAATCGAGGCAGGGCTTCGTGCTGGGGAAGGAGTTTGATGGCGAGCGAGGGGTGCCCACGCTGGGAGCCAGGACTCGGGGAGGGGTCCTGGGTGCCCCAGCAGGAGACCCCAGTGGGCAATGGCAAAGGGGAACTGGGAGAGATCTCTGATGCCTCTGGGATGTCTTCTGGATCATATTCGCTCTCAACGCAGAAAAGGTGTGCTCGCTTGCTTTTTTTTTTTCTATGGTTTCTTTATTTTTAAGGACAGATCCTATGGCCACGTATGTATATCACAGAATCACCGAATTAATTAGGTTGGAAGAGATCTCTGAGATCACTGAGTCCAACCTATGACCAAAACTCACCATGCCCACTAGACCATGCCACTAAGTGCCACATCCTGTCTTTCTTTAAAAATCTTCAGGGTCTGAGACTCCACGACCTCCCTAGGCAGTCCATTCCAGTGTCTAATCACCATTTCTGAGAAGAAATTCCTTCGAAATATATGTCATTTATAAAGAAAACACTTGTGCATTTAATTTACAGCTAATTCACACCGTATGTATTACTCCCTTGCAACTTGAAAATCACCTTGTTGCCTCAGAGCCCCTCTCCCATGCTGGCTCCTGGAGTGGGCCCACTGCTGCGACAGTGCCTTGGATTGAGTTTGGCTGTAAAGGAACACAAAATGTTTATGACATCCACATGTGCAAGCAACTGTTGCCATGTTGCTATTTTTATAACCATTTTACTGCATAGCACAAGCTAAAGAATAGAAAAAGCCATTTTCAGTGTGTGTGTGTGCATGCACTCATGCGCAAGTAGGACAATAGAAAATGTTTGATCAAGCTACAACAAAAATATGTCTGAAAACTTGGAGCTTTATTTAGAATTTAATTTACGCAGAGTACTCAAATTAGCAGAAATAGTCATTGTAAATTATGTGTAACTGATATACAAAGAACAAGGGCTGTGTGTGCAAATATATGAATAAGCTGTCCCTCATGGAATTAATTATGTGCATGCCTTTGCTTGTTCAGACCACTGAAGCTAGATGTAGTGTGTATGATGGAGGAATGGAGCTACAGTAAAAAGTATTATATTGCAAATATCTAATTTTCTTGGAAAAAATAATGTGGGTGGCTTCCATTTCAGCTAGGTAGCTTTTAAACAAATAGAAACCTCAAATAAGAAAACTAGACATCTTAAAGGTATAAAACTGACAAGAGAAATTCCTTTAATCCCTTATTTTAGCTTCTAAAAATATCTCTAGAGTATTGAAAATCACAAAAAGAGGAAAAGTAATGGAGAAGAAGAAACTGGTACAGAGATCTGTATTTTTTCTTTCTAAATTCAAGTTCAGTGTTTTCAATCAACAAGATAGAGCTACCAGTTTAGAATTATGAAAGGCAAGGTGGTTATTAAACTCACCTTTAATAATAAAAGTGACTTATCAACTAGTCCAATTAACATGATAGGACAAGAAAATTCAGTAATAAAGTATGGGAAAAGAGAGAGAGAACACTTCTGGAGAGTATTTTGTTGTATTTCCTCACAGAGGTGTAATGTTTGTGGGGTGAGGGGTTTTTTTAATTTGTTTTGGGGTTTTGAGGTACTTATCTCTATCAACAACTGGTAGCTACAGACTGAATCTGGATGACTAAATAGAGACTGTCTAAAATTCCATAAAGTTAATACCTATTTCTTTCTGCATTTGCAAGTTGACTTTTAAAATTCCACTAAGTTTAAAGAACTTGAGCAGAAAATTAGTATTTTTTTATTCAGACTGAACTGTCACCATATTTTACACTGGCTTGGTATTAGGTTTTTTTTTTTGCCAAAATACATAGCCTACCACCTATTTATTACTATTCCTGGATTGCTGTCCATAAGTGAATGAACAATCATTTGTCCTTTGGTTTACTCGGAATAATGACTGAGCTGCTACACATATTTTCCAAAAACTTCTCATGTTTATGTAGTGAAAATGCTTAATGTGGTTATGCATGGATAAGCAGTGGCAACAAGATGTGACTCTTATGATATGTGATAACAGAACACAGAAACAGGGGAAAGCACAGACACACCTGCTTTTACTGACAAAGGTGACAGGGCAGAAATGGACGTTACTAATTTTGTAAATTGTCAGTCTACAGATAACTTGAGAAGTGACATCTTTTCTTCCCTACTTCAGAGGCCTCCTGGTATGTCCATGTTTCAACCACACACCAATGGTATAGGAGATTATAATTGTATTACTTTAGAAATTATTATAGAAATTATTTATATTTAGAAACTACTTAGAAGTTATTTAGAAACATGGATTTGCTAGAGACAATAAAATTCAGATTAAACCTGATTTAAAATGTAATCTGTCTCTGCTGGATGCTTTCTTGTTCCCTTGCCCACATTCTTCACCCTCTCTGGGGAAAACCCTTCTGTGGAAGAGTTTTATCACAGTCTAGCAACTGTCACTTGGACAATAATGATTTGATGTGCTAAATCATTCTGCCATTTTTTTACTTCCCAATGATTTTGACAGGGCTTTATTGAAAAACCAATAGAACAATAGCTCTTTTTAACTTAACCTGTTGTTCAATGGCTGAATGGAAAGCCATTGGAAAGATGAAATATAATAAAACCAATGCCTAATATGTGATATTTTTAATCACCAAAGTTTATAATCTTCATAATTCAGTTATTCTTTGCCTATTATATTAGAACTGTTCTTTATTTTTCAGGGTTTATAGCCAATTTCTTGTTTTCAAGTCCCATATAATTTCTAAAAATTACCATTTTGAAGGTCTGCATTTTTCTATATATTACATAAGTAAGCTCTTTTTTTAATGCAATGCCCCAAATATTTTAAATGTGATATATTTTCATACTGACAGATTAACTACTTGCATATTATTCTCACCTTTGTAGTCTTACTGACCTCAGTTTAATGTTGTTTCAGTGCCTCTCCCTGAGAAGACCTGCATTTTTAGAGCACTTTTATTCAGTGTAAAAAGAAAAAATATGTAACAGTGAGAGACAAAGTAGTAAGATTGCACTCATTTCCCCTTTTTTTGAGTAACTGGTATTACATACACCATTGCAGTATGGTGCTTTACTGTCTTCTATGATTAACTGCTTCTCACCAAAGGTAGTGTGCTGTGCGGCATTTTCACAAGGGTATTTTTAAAAACATTTTAGAGACTCAACTAATTTATGTTGGAAGGAATTTCTGGAGGTCATCTAGTCCAACCCCCCAAAGAAGTTGGATCTACAGAATTATTTTCCACCTCACACGTTTGTGCAGTTCTGCTACTTACAGAACATCCATCAAAGAACAAAAGTATTATCTGGGGCAAATTTTAAATTGCCTGTCTTATACTAATGATACATAAAAAATAGTACAATTAACTTGTTTTTGAGGTTATTAAGTACATTTCACCTGGAAAGTGAAATACAAAATATTGTAGATAAATGTGTATTTCCTTTTTTTTTCTTCTTGTAACCGGAAATATGTTATCAGTGTTTATCAGGTGAAAGGCAGAAGCCTGAGGAAAGATCAGTAGGATATCCCACCTGCATTCCAGCGATTGCTCCAGAGGAGTGCAGTTCTCTCGTAGGTCCAGTAGCTGCAAGCCCTGTGCAGATGTTTCAAATACTCAGCACTGTCTGAAGCATTCAGGAATTTGAATCACTTCTCTCGCTCATGCTATTAATCTTGCTGGTGACACCAATGACATCCCAGTGACCCTTTAGCAGGTTCAGGAGCAGAATTTTGGGAGGGTTTTTTTTCCAATAAATAGTAAAAACTTGAAGCCTATATCTAAACAGTTCAGACTGTTTTTAGTTTGAAGGTAGTGATTAACTGGAATGGTTAGGCTGCTGCCTGAAAAACAACATTATTTAATTTTTCTAGTACTATGTGCAATATAAATTAATACATTATACACAATGGTGAGTGTAAGGAAAGAAGATAAAACAGTCCAGATGCAACCTGTGGTGAATTGTCCCAGCAGACTGCATCATAGGGATGAATCACCTCATTTGAATCCAGCTTCACTCTGACTTGACAACTCAATACTCCCCTGGAGAATAAAGACCACCATCACCAATGTTACAGGTCTGCTGGAGAGGAGGTCCAACAGATTTATAAATACTCTGTCTTCTTTTTCTAGCAGCACAATTTGGACATATCTTTCATTTCAATATAGCCAACTCTTAACTTTGTTCCCTGACCATTCTGCATGCTGAAATGTTCTTGCAGTTTGGCTTCCATGTCTGATCAACAGTCAGAAAAGAAATTATTGTCTGCTGCAGTTCTCTTATGGGTATGTAAACAACATGCTGTAAACAACATCCTCGTGGCAAATGATACTATTATTCTAGCCTCAGAAGTTTTCATCCTAATCTTTCAAAATGTTGTATGTGCACTTCCACAGTGGTTTATAGCTATTCTAATACATATGTGTGTGTATATATGTATATATATTTATATAGAGCTACTAAAATTTTTGGTGTTTTTCATAAGAACAGATTATGCACATTTAAAACTTTTAATATTGCTTCCTAACAAAGTTGACTACCTTCACCTTTAAGAAATAACTGTTTTCTAGAAGAATATCTGCAGAGCTCTCTACAAGTAGAAGTCAATAGTGTTCTTACTGATGACTGATGGCAGTGTCCCTGTTAGTTCAGAGAATTCTTTGTCAGTGAGCTGTTTTGTAACCTGCAGATACTGAAAAAAGTCCTTGACTTTTAATTTTCAAATAATATTTAATAGTGATATCTGCCAATGTAATTTTCAGATGTAAACTTCCAGTATTCTGTCTTCGTAATATGTTGGCAATGAGACTGTGTTTGTATGGTGCAAGATTGTGCCACCCAGAGATGCAATAAGCATTCTGAATGAATTTCCTTGGGTGTTGGAGGGTCTGTGTCCATTGCCGACCCCTAAGCACTCTCTGTGGAGCCAGGAGGGTTCAGAGAATGTGTTCAGAGAGCATAGGCATTCCCGATAACAAGAAGTATAATAACTTAATTGGTCAGTTAATGCCCTGAAGATTTTATATGGAAAATACATGTCCTATGCTGAATTCATACTGTAATATTAAATAGATACAAATGATTATATGCAATACAAAATAAAACTGAAGTCTGAAGAAGAGTTTGGATTTGTACATGTAAGAACTTGCAAGTACATTCATTCAAGGGAAAAGGAGTGCAATCTTAATACCAGGACTCTTAAAATCATTAATCAAATTATAAAAAAAGTATTTATATAATACTGATCACACATCTTACTCTCAATATGGGATACATTTTGTCTCTTGGCTACCTGGCACTGAAATTGTTACTTCGTGCCTTCTGCCTTGGGAAAAACTCTGACTCATCTGTCTCACTGATTTGATATTTTGAGATCCTGTAACTGTTGTTGAGTGTCTCAAAGCTCTACTGACCTAAACTGTGAGAATTAATTACTTACGCACTGTGTTACTACTACTGTTCTCACTCTACAGTTCTTGCCATATACCCAGTACTGTACCTAGGCTAAAGGTACTAAAAATTAGCTAAACCTAGTGAAAGGGTTAGGGTCAAATGACAAATGGATACCATAGCAGTGCATCAGAGGCAATTAATGGATTAATTCTCAGTTGTCTCTTAAATTTTTGCACGTGGCAAAAGCCACCATTGCAGTACTGTCCTGCACAGAAAATAGGATCTAGACTTGGAACAGATCTTCTAGATCAAGTCCACAGTTTTCCTCGTATGTTCATAAAATCACATTCATAAATTTGTTATATTTTTGTCAATTAGCAGCAGAATAAAAATACCATAATTGTGTTTCACAACTGTATCTGATTTTGGTTTTTCTTTCTTGCCTTCATGTTGGAGAAGAAGGAAGCAGGTAACATTGAATGGTGAAAAGCTGGAGGAGGTGCTTGAAGAGCAGCTTCATGAACTTCAAGATTTTCACAAACTACTTAACGGTTACTGATTTCAGAGGTTTTTCTACAGCTGGTAAGCATGATGATTACCCTGTCACAGAGGAACAGTTTAATACATTTAGATTAAAATTTTCTTTTGCCCATATTCTCATTTTTCACAGTGATTTTGTTCAACAATATGTATTGGTATGGTATGTATACTGATAGGTATAGGCATTATTTATGCTCATAACTAACTAAGATACATGTTCAAGTTCACAAAACTGTACTGGGGAGAAAAATACTTGAGAGTATTTCTGTAAAAGTAGTAGGGAACTTGAGCAAGTTACAGTCTTTGTAGCAGAACACAATTTGAATACAATATGGACTCTTTGGAAATTTGTTAAACATAGAGGAATTGCTGAAAAAACATGAATTATAAAGAACATTTAGACAATTGTAATTCTAAGTACACTAATACCTTTGAGAATTTTACTTTTTTTCTGTCAGCATGAATTTATTATTTCTTTTTAAAAGGACTGGCACAAGTTATAAAATCACATATGGATAGAGCCCATTTCTACTTCTACAGAAAGATCTGGTTTTTTTTAAAAATGTGCTAGATGTGTTCTGTAAAGTATGCCAGCAGACCTTAAAAGGAATTGTCATCTTAGACAACTGTTCTACCTTCAAATATTTTGGTGTATGAACATGGCTTTAATCCATACTACACCTCCTCTTCTAAGTGTATCAGGTAATTGCTCCAGCCCCACAGCAGGCTAACTTTTAGTGAGCGCTAGGGGTTTGTTTTATTAGAAAAAAAGTAGTACTTCATGATTGTGCAATCCCTAAGCACCAGCTGAAGTATTTTTAGTCCTTTTACTGTATTCATATTTCCCCTGGTTCCCTCTAGTTTGATTTCTTCTTAGGTGAAAGTTTACAGTAGCTGCAGGTGTCAGAGCTCCCTGATTGTTTGCCTTGAGGGAACAGATTTGCTGTTAGTTAAAGGTTATTGATACAAGGGAGCTCCTTGTTTTTCGTGGGTTGAGGATTAAGAATAATTTTCCATTAAAAAGTATGTGTTTCATTCAATGAAAAAAAATCTAGTCACATACACACACACAGACACAGCATTGGCTTTTGTTACTTTAGCTCATTCAAGGTGATAAGGTTTTTACCTTAAAAAAGCTACCCAAATATACTGTTTTGTTAAAACTGAACATTTTAGAAAGCCCTAGAGATCCAGGAAACATGCAACTTCAGAATCAAAAGGAGAATTGTAATAGCAGAACTTTCAGTTTTCAAAAATGCTCCTTTGAAAAAAAGCATTTCACACATTTAAAATACTTTCTTCAACAAGGGCAGGAATAAAATATTGCCTAGTCTGCACTGTGATAGTTTTCTACAAGATTACCTGTGTCTGTCAGTGCACTGTTGGGATTTGAGTTGGATATATATCTGCAAGCTTTTTATACAGTATCATCTTAACTCTCAGAACAGGCTAAACCATATACTATCAGAACATCAATAACTGCCAGTAACACTTATGCTTTTTAGTGCCAATATTAGGTCACTAGAAAGCAGTGCTGAATATTTAACTCCAGAGTAGATGGGATTGTAATTAAAGACTGGGTTTTTTCCAAAATAATTACCAGCAAAAAATTCCACCACAAATAGGAACAAGCTGAACTGCCACTCTTTGCAACTGACTTTCTGGTTTGGGGTTTTTTGTTGGTTTGGGTTTTTTTTTTCCCTTCTCTGTTGCTGTGCTAACCTAACCACATACATAAACAACTCTAGCATACAATGTGTGTGCTAAAATTAGACAGTACATCCTGAACAAGTTTCTCTGATCTTCTCCCATACTGCCTGAAAGGACCAAAGGAGTCCCAATTAATGTTTTGGAAACAGTGTCAACAAAGGTAGAAAGCAGAGTTCTCACAGAACTTCAAAAGTGATATAAATTAATATTTGGACCTGGCACCTGAAACTCCCACAGTAAAGTTCCAAAATAGTGTTCCATAACCTCAAAGCATCATTGTCCACCTCAGCAAGGCAGTCAGACCTCACGGCCCTCACAGAACAGCCAGCATGGACAAGTGCTTTTGCAGCCTTCCTGAAAGAACCGGGATGCAACACCTCTATCTGCAGTGCTCTCATGGCCTTCAGAACTTCACTGTTGGACTTTGAAGTTCCCAATTGTGCAGTTTCTCATTATGCCCTGACTCTGCAATGCATTTTCTTCAGCAAAATATTATCACTTATGTTGTATAGCCCATGACATTTTGAATCACAAGGGTATTGGAAAAATTGTAGACAAGAAGAAAGAAAAAGATTAAGTAATAGAAATAAAAGATAAGATCAAACCTACCAGAAGTAAGTGTCCCTGGTTTAATAATCCCATTACAAAATGTACTTGTCTGAAAATTTTATGCAATACTCACAAGCAGAAGACTTATATAGAAGGGAAACATATGAGTTATAAAACTTAGTATTGCTGTGCCTTACTCCTGAAAACCCTCCCACTTACAGAAATTCATAATTTTGAGTGAATTTGCCATGCTGGAAAAATTAGCTGTCTAGAAGGGAATTAATTGAAATCAGTTTGCAGTGCAGATCATACGCTAAGCCAAGAGAAAATGCAACTTGCAGCTGTGACATCTGCTAGGTGGCCAAAGCACCCCAGTGCCCTCTTCCTCTGCCTGTAAAGAATGAGGAGAACATTCAGAGGGAATTTTTGGGCAGGGGCAGCAGTACCCAAAGGGACTCCCCTTGTCCCAGAGGCTCTCCAGCATCAGCACAACATGCCAGTTCCATCAGTCCTTCTGTGTGTACTTTCTTCCGAGAAAGTAATTTATGCCCCAAGTCCAATGAGTATAGAGCACCCCAAATTGCTCCTCTGTCAGACTTGTGGCAGGAATTTCAGTTCAAGACTTCCAAGAGCAAAATGTAGCTGCTTGTTCACTGGATACACTGCAACGGTGAACCTATTCCAAACCTATTCCCATAAGGGTTTTGGTTTGGTTTTAGGTATCAAATTTCTTCTCGGCTATCTACATAATTTAGAGCTTTTTTTGGGAGCCAGTGGCCAAAATACATCTCACTGGTTTCTGTGAATCAATATGTTCATCAATAAATCCCAAAGCTTTATACTGAAGAATTTATTTTTATCAGTGCAAATTCAAAGCACACAGTAGTAGTGATGGAAATAAAATTAAGATCAACTGACTCTCATCTTGATGCCCAAACAGCAGAGCTCTCTGCAATTAGAAGGGTGAAAAAAGAAAGTGGATTGAAACATATTTTAATAAAATAATTTAAAAAACTTTTAAAATACTTGAATGCATGCAGTGAAGTTTGAGCCTGAGAATTTTTTGAAATGCCTAAAAATTGGTATGTTAAAAGTGATTCAGCATTCTTGCTTGACTGGGACACTCACAGGTTGTAGTGATTTTTCCCATGTTCCCTCAGAAATGTTTAAATAGCTAGAATAAAATAGCTTAGTATTCCAAATTTTGATTGAGAAGCAGGATGTTTTTCAGAGAGACTACATGCTCTTTCCCCAGCTTGTGCTATGGCAAAATGAATGTGGTCACTCTTCTTGAAAGATGTCTCCATATTTGACACTAAGTTTTGAGACAGAATTTTAAAATGGGAACATTGTTTTGTTCTCTCAGTCTCACAAACTAAGAACTTCCTTTATACCTCATTTTGAGAGGGCAGACAGCTTACAATAAGAACATATAAGAAAAACTGGAAGTTGAATAGAATCCAAGTCCATACTGTGAGAATGTATATTTATATGACAAAGGCACAACTTATACAAATAAGCAAATTTAATTGAAAAATGCTGTAAAAATCCTAACTATTTGGACTGGTTTTGATTTCAGACATAAAAGAGTCTTAATTTTATAGAAAGACGTGATGGGACCATGTATTATTCAAAGTTCTTAATTGTCAAATATTATGATCTTGTCCAACAGTGAGGGGATTGTATTCATTTTGGCAATATTCAAAATGCAATCAACCATAGATTTTGAATGCCTTTAGACACTGTGCAATGGTGCATAAAACCAATCAATTATCTCTTTTGACTACGCTTATCTGGCACTGAGACTGGAAACCTGTCTTATTGTGAATTGTATGCACCTCAAAAATACATAGAAACAATTTTCTTGTTTCTGTTCGCTTAATTAGTATACATGACATTCCTAGTTGATCTGGGCATGGGAATCTTTACCATCCAATTTTCACATGTGTCCTACTTGTATGAAACTTATCCAGGAATTAAATAAACCCAGTTTATCACTCCTTAGAACCTTGTTGTGTGTCTCTTCTTGTCTCGGTCTCATAATATACCTCACCATATTATTAATCTACGTGTGCAGCATGGAACTCACGATTGTATAGCTTACCATGAGATTTTTGCAGCATTTTGAACCCCACAGGAAAGTAAAGAACTAAATGGGTTTGCACTACAGTTTCCTGAATAATTACTTGAATTATTGCACCAGTATATGTCACTTTGCATCTTTGCCACCACTGCTATTTGTAATTCAGATCAGAAATAGGCAGTTGTGCCAAACTGTGTATTCTCTCAATGTGCTCATATGAAACTCAGCAGCACCATCAGGGCATTTCCTTGAATGCTATAAAGTGGCCTCCCACAGAGGAACAAAGGAGCCAGAGAAAGATACTGTATTCTCCAAGCTTCCCGCACTTTACTCTGCTTTGTCCAAAATGTAACCCACCCCCCACCCTTCTCTTCTTGGCTAAATAACCCATTTGTTTAAGACTTGATTCCAATCAGTATTGCAGTTCACCATTATATTAAAAATGGGACTTGGCATTTTATCACAACTCTAAGGCATAGAAGTTTTCTCCACATTCCTTACTATATGTTGCATTTAAAGGATGCTCTCTTCAATCACACTATTACTGCCTGACAGTTTAGTCATTGTTATTCATGAGGACTTCTTGATGCTTATCTGCAAGTTGTTCAAGGAAGATCACACAGCGATGACCTTGAAATGAGAATGAATGAGGCCTTTGTGTTCTCTAAATCACTAACAGCCAGCACAATGCTTGTATTTTTCTCCTGGGAGGGAAAAAAGATAACTACCTGTGGCCATAAGCTTCTGTGCTTGTACATAATACCTGTTACTAATGCAAAATTAAATCTCTAGCAGTTGAGGTGGAAAAAACACCCCTGAAATGAAAGTGAAAAGTATTCAGTTGAAGTTGCTAGAGCAGAAGAAATACTGAGTGTCAGAGAAGGCAACAAATATACATGATTCAGAGTCTTTGAGCAACACTTTAAAGACATTCCAGGAGAGCCTAACATAATTAAAAGAGTTGTAGATATAGATAAATGCACTAAAGGACTAAGCAAATAGCACAGTGGAGGAAAGTGTAAGTATCACTGAAGCACAGCTAAATAGCCTGCAATAGCAAAAATGAGGTACTGTTTAAATATTAGCTTTTAAGTTATTGAAAAGCATTACATATAAAATAGTTGTTGGAAATTAATAGGAAGGAAAGTCAAATTGTATTCTCCAGAAGTAATTTTTGGACCTCTATGCATAAACAATAAGGAAAAGTTACCTGTCTTACTAGGAAAAAAACTATCAGATTGATAATAGGAAAAGCTTCAGTTTTCTTTTCACCAGTACAGCACTTGAATCTCAAAGTTGATGAGAAGCTCTAAAAAAATTAAAAAATGTCTTAGCATTCCATATAAAACGTGTTATAAGGGGAACTTAAATGAATATGGAATTCAGCAGCTACATTATGTGGCGAGACTAAAAATATTGGTAGTCTTCAGCAGTGAAAGGAAAAGGCAGGGAAGAGAAGTGATGACGTCATGAGAATTCTGGATAAGGTGGAAGCAAAATTTCTGTTCATTCTATCCTATAATACGACAGCTTGAAAATAGCAGAATATCAGCCTAAAACAAATTTAAAAAACACATTTATTTAGACACAAAGTAGTGGACTTCTGGCACTTGCTATCATGTGGGATTTCAGGGCATCAAGAAGTTCCAAAAGGAATGAGACAAATGGATGGAAAGTACCACAGTAGGGTGAGGATGCACCTCTGGCTACCCTGGCACAGCAGTGGTGTGTCATGGAAAAAGAAAGAGGAAGGCACCTCTGAAAACAGCTGGGTTTGTTAATCGCTGAATAGCTCTTCCTATTGCCACTTCTGAAGACAGAAAAGTTGGCTGGGTAGACCACTGGTATGAACCAGTAAAAAATTCTTACATTCTTAAAATTAAATTAAGAGCTTTAGGTAAATGCAAGGATCAATCTGATAGGCATTATTAATCTTAAAGGGGATGTAAAGCTTGAATAGTGCAGTTTGTTGTTAAAATAACTTAAGAAATCCATTTTACTTGTCTTGGCCTAATAAAAGTCAAAATTGGGCTTGCCTAGTAAAAATAATTTCAGTAAATTATGTCCTTCCTTTACAGGAACACTGCTGCTTTCTGAATTGTAAGAATTTGTGGTTACTTTGTTTTAAATATACAGCATGTGTATTTTAAGATTCTTTATTGTATCATATAATGGGAAAGTACTGCATGGTTGCATGTGCTTACAAATTCACAGCCAAACTTAACCTAGAAACCAGCATACAGAAATTTATTACACCTCTTTAGAAATACAGTGGTGTTGGTAATGCTTCCCAACACTGCTGCAATGTGGAAAAGTCCAGGCTATTTAACTCACTTGTTGGCACAAAAAAGGGGGATTGTGTGAGGTTTTGCTGAGGATGAGCTCACAATAGATCTGCAAATTTTAAGCGCATCAACTATAATTATACACAGATGAGATTTTGTCTCCATTTTTTTTTGGTATCAAATTAGACACCCTATCTCTCTCTTTGCATGCTTCATGAGAAATATAAACATAGCAGACAGAATGCATTTTTCAGGCAAATGTATAACATACATTGTCAATAATGCTGTCTTCAAAATTCTTCAATTTTTTTTTCTTTTTTGCCACTAGGAAATTCAGTAGAATACCATGCTTCTAAGGAAATCTCTCAAAACATTCATCCTATTACACCAGAGAGAAAAAAAAAGCGTATTCTGGAAATTAATTGTTCTGGAGTCTGACTAAGGAGAAAAGTTTTGATACAGGGCTTTTTACTTAGCTACTCCATTACATAACTCAGGTACATGCAATGAATCCTTGAGCACAGAAGAGCCTGCCCCAGTTATGTTTCCATTTTGCAGTTCACTTTGCTGGCTGGGCTGAAATTTCCAGTCAGATTCACAAAGCCCATCTAGGTAATCTCTGCTGTGCAGCTCTGTCGCTGTCGCAACGCGGACGCATGGAAGAAACACATGGAGTCCAGGGTCAGGTATCAATGGCGGCAAGAGCTGGTGGAATATTTTTTTTTCCAAGGCTTTTATATGTTAGTTCGCAAAAAGTGAGTTAAATGGCATAAAGTAATTGGTTCTCTGACCATCCACCCCTTGAAGGGATTGGCCAAATTCTAAGACATCCATTCCCAAATATTTTTCTAGTTGAAGCCATAACAATCCAGCAAAACAATTTGCAGGTGCAAATATTTATAAAACCGGTAACTTTGTTTTAGGTTGCTTGCATGGGAAAGACAGAGTTCTCATAAAATGCTGGAGAGCTGAAGAAATTGACTGCTGAAGCTTTTTCAGCATCCACACAGATAGGTTGAGGTGAGCTATGTGAATGATGTCTGCTCAGTAAGTAGTGCAGGCTAATGGGAAAGAATCTATGCATTTATGGCATGAGTCAGTGCTGAGCACTTAACAGTCATATCACACAGGATTTCGGGAAGGTGTTTCTGGGATAGAGAGATAGATAAATAAATAGATAGATAGATAGATTAGTAGATATAGCCTGGACCTGTGGCTGGAGAACATTAGGTGTGCTTTTGGAGCATATCTTCTAGATCAATCTTATCTAGAAGCTACCTGGTATCTATGCTTTGTGATTGCTTCATAATGTGGAAAAAAAGCATGATAAATACTGCAGAAGCACAGGCTAAAATGTCAGTGATTAAATCTTGTGGGTATCATCAACATTTCAATACTTTAGGCACAAAGGTCTTTGATAGTCTGAGTTACTTAGAGGTCATGCTTGTGAAGGATTTTCATCAGCATACTGCTTCTTACCTTTAGCATGAGACTAAATATGGCTATGAAACTGTAAGATATCTAAGCAAAACCAAATTTTATAGTACAAAATTCTGTATTTGCTTGCAAATATAAACATTTGTTTTAAGTACATTTATCCACCTTATGGATGGCCCACAACATAGCCCTGAGGACCCACCTGAAGGGATAAGGAACAGTTGTGTACCTATTTCACAAATACCAACAGCAGATTGTTGAAAATCACAAACATTTTTTGATACTTGAATGCTCAAGGACAATTTTTTCAGTTTATCAAACTGCCACATCTGGAAAGAAACCCATGGTAAAAAGTGCTATTTATTGCTGCATTACATTTTGCTCATTTTCATCTTTCAATTAGCAATGGAGTCAGGAAGATCTCAAGTGTCCATATTTTATTAGAACTGAAGAAATTCTGCATGGTTTAGAGAATATTGACACTAAATTAATCAATTCAAGCTGGTTTAGGAAAAGATCAGGCTTATATAAATATAAAATATTCAACAGTCTACTCAATGACAAAATTTTGAAAAAGGCAGGCCACTAAAAAGTGGAAAAATAGATCCTTTTGATTAATGACTCAATAGTGGAAGAATGTTGCCCATACCCATCTGTGTCCCAGACAGAGTGAAGGAGATGGTTTATCTCCTGCCAGGACAAAAGCCAGTACAATAGAAAGATCTTACAATAGAGCATTCTGGTGAATCTTCACTTATGGTACCCCATGGAGTCTGTAGTAACAATAGGGAAAGGAAATGTGACAGACTGAAAAGATTTCACAGAAAACCACAAGATGAGAATTTAAGGTTTTGTACTGAATGGGGCTGTAGGTGTATATTTGAGTGCAGTCTGGTCGTGTTTATGAAAGAACACCATACCACTTTAAATTCCCTACTAGCAAAACAGTAAGTCAGGAAAAAACAAATAGAAAATAAAAATAGAATCTATAGTTCTTTTAGTGTGTCGTTCATTATGTATATGACACTAAACTAAACTTTTGCCAAGGGCAATTTCTCTGTTGGACATGCAATCCATAGTCATGGGTAGAAAAAAGGTTGACTCCATACCATGTAGATCCCACACTCATGGCTGTGATTGATTAGTTGCTTTTGAAGAGCATCAGTATTTCTTTTCCTGGTGTACTGTCCAGCTTCTGCTTTGGATGAGGAGGGAGGTAGGTTCTGGAGTTATTGTGGTTCAGCAGGTGGATTCACTGTTTCATGGCCTCCCTCTGGTCCTACCCTGTACAGTCCTCCCAGCAGACACAGCTCTATGCCTTGGCCTCATCCATCTTTTAGCCATTTCTCAAGCAGCATGATTTGTGGGGTATGACCTCCTATACAGAGAACTGGCCCAGAATGACAAATAAATAACAGTTACACAAAAAGAAAATAAAAAAGAAAATAAAAAAGAAAATAAAAAAGAAAAAAAAAAAGAAAAGCCCAAGAACTCATGCTTCTTTTGCCTTCAAGTCATAAGATTTCTATGAAATGGTTGAGGTAGAGCTCTTAATTTGGTATAAAGGGATTAGTGTTGATGTGCAGCTACTTGGCACCCTACTTAATAGTATGCTCCATCCTTTTATTCACTACATTCTGTCTTTGATTTTCTAATTAGTTTCCTATCTTTGTGTTAAATCCTTGTTTATTAGTAGCAGTTTGGGGTTTTTTACTTCTCAGTGACTTCTATAGCACTTATGAAACATGAGGAGCAATTATATGTACCTTACATGGTTTAAAATGTCAGCATTCACTGCCTTTATTCCTTAGTGTGCACCTGGACTGTCACACTCCACTGGTATGTGGGGCATCAGTATAATTGCTAAGGCCTTCTGCAGATTCATGAGTTTGCCTGATGAAATACAGAAGAAATACCTCTAGGGGATGGAAAGTTTGGTCTGAAACCACAGTACTCGCCTGAACATGTAACCTTGCTCCCAGTTCACATCAAATGACACCAACCTTCATCCCACAAGTTCTAGGAACACGTTTGTTTCATGTCCATGAAAGCACCAACTTCCCAGTTTGTGCATAGCTTTCAAATCTAAGACAATGTCTGCATAACTTACTCATAAACCAGTACATTTCAGTCTAATGAATCTGGAATTTCTACTGCAAGATGATTCTAGAAAGAATGCATAATTGGACTGTGCAGAGGTACAAATTATCAGCATCCAGTGAAAAATTAGCAACCAGCCTGAAACAGGCCCAATTCTTGTTATATGATCTTTTAAAAAACCCAAACAGAGGCAAAGGGGGTCCACCTCAACTAATTCATTTTCTAGAGGTACCTAGTTGTATGATGAAACAAAGCTTGTAAAAGATAGAGACAGATATAACTGTTTTTATCAAGGTATTCTTCACTCTGACACTGCTCAAAAATTGACAGCACTGTTCTTATATTAGGTTTTTGTCATGAATGCCTTGATGTTTTGTACTCTGTGTATAGCAGGCCTCATACCATATTCTTAGAGACAAAAATAACTCCTTTGTGTTCAGCTGAGTAGCTTGACATTGTCTGAGTAACAGAATGGTGATAAATGAGAGAAATAAAAGAAGACTTAAAGATCACTGACATCACTGTAAAGGCACTGCCCGCTTTACAAGGGGAAGTTCTAGGTAGTATTATAGCCGAGAATTCTTCGTGGCCAAAAAATGAAATCCCAAACCTTCAGGCTACAGATAAGATATATATTTTTAATAACAAGGGAGAATGTTCAAATTAGTAGAAGGGATGGACTACACATCTCTGAAGGGGTCTTCCTTTCAGTGTCTTTCTGAAACACATGCTTTAGTCAAATACAGGTAATGAAGTTCGGTACAGAGCCTGGCTGTATTGTATGAAATGACCTGGCAATATCCCCTGGCCCTCCAATCTTAAAAAAGCCTTGAGAAATGAAGTAAAATTGGATCTATGCTCTGTTTA
The DNA here is from genome assembly GCA_013399225.1 of Rhipidura dahli. Lineage (NCBI taxonomy): Eukaryota > Metazoa > Chordata > Aves > Passeriformes > Rhipiduridae > Rhipidura > Rhipidura dahli. The sequence goes on from VXAC01007212.1 coordinate 1,154,125, forward strand.
CGCTTCCATTTAAAAAAGAGCAACAAATAACATTTGAATACTTTTCATGTGTAGGCCAAGTATTTTGCCATATCTGTAGCCTTTTGAATTAATAATTTACATATATTTTTGTGGCTTTCATGGTCTTAGATTCTTGGGATCTAATGGAAAATAGTGCTTTGCTTTAATGACTGTCTTTTTCAGATAAATGTCCAGCTGATAGAGAAGAAACCATCCTTGTGAACCAGCTAAAGTGGATAGCTAATTTTCTTTGGCTCTTTTAAAGACTTCATCCAATATAAATTTTCCTTTTTTTATGTTTTTCCTACAAAATCTAACTGAGGAACAAGAAAAATTTGCATTCCATACATTTAAAAAAGAGTGCTTCTCTTCTGTTTTTCTAAAGAGTTATCCTTTAAACAAAGCCATACTGTTAAAGACTTTACAGTTTGTGGCACAGAACAACACACACAGCTTGGCCAGTATACCATGTGTGGAAAGCTAAAAAAAGTTTCAATGAAGAATAGGTCCCAAAAAGCAACATCAATTGTAATCATTACTTTCTTTTAAAATGAAGTTGGTCCCATTTTTAGAGCATTTTTCCAAAATCTCATTAAAAAAAAAAAAAAACAAAAAGAAAGAAAATAGAAAGTGTGTGTAGATAATAATTTACAATTTGAAAGGGAAGAAGAAAATGTATGTTTTAAAATGTTTTATATACATGTTTATCATCTATACCATATTCGTTGTGTTTTGTCCATAAGTGTTCTATTGATAATTTACATAAAGTGCTTGGATAAGGACTGGCCCTTTGGCAGGAGTAAGCTAGCACGGAGTACATAAACCAAAAATCTGTTTCTTTGGGTGAAAACAATTTTAGTTTCTTGAGACTTTTGCCTCAATACACAAAAGTGCAGTTTCAATTTGATTTATTATTTCTAATGTACTAAATGTACATTATATACTAAATCTTTTACTTTTCCAGTCTTAACTAACAGTATTTCAGCATTTCAAGCTACTCTTCAGCAAGCTAGATCCTGCCTTGCTTATGCACAATTGCAGTTGAACTGTGTGAGAGTTCCTGCTTCTAAAGAAGCAGACATTTCAGTCCTGACTTGTGTTGAGCATTTTTCGATCTTCCAACATGCTTGATGCCAAAATACAATGCCACATGACAGTTCTGTAAGCAAACAAAAAGAACACTCACTATATCCTCCATTTTAATTTCACTCTCATGAAAAAGCTCCTGATTTTAATACATACTTTCACCCAATATTACTTCCTGTATCAGCTGCTTGCATGAAGTACTTCTTTTCTTTCTAAGTTACTGCTATGTCTAGTATTTTTTATTTCTAGCAGAGCATACCAATCTGGCAGATGAATACTAGTAACATTCAGTTCAGTCTCCTGTAGGAAAGGACTTTTGCTTCTCTGCAGCCTCAGTAAGGCTTGGTACCTGACAACTGGCTCATCTGCATGCAAAACATAGGAACTAAAATCCAGGTATACCTGTCAAGAAAAGCCTAACACTCTAAGCATTAGCTTTAAGACACACGGACTTGTACTATTCAAATCCCAAACAAATAATTTCACTGCTTCTCTTCTACCTTCCCACGTTCTTAGTGGACTGGTAAAGCTTACGGTCAACTGAGTATTTTGAAAAATCCAGGGTCCTGGCCATTTCATGTAAATAAAAACTGTATTATTCTTTCAATGGTACTAGAATTTTAGTCTAGTGTTCATGGCCAAAACTCCTGTGGTCCAAGGTATGCATTGTGCCTCCATGTCTGGTTGTTGCTCCCCATGCAGTTTAGTCATATTTAGGTGATTTTGATTGAATGCAGTTTGCAAAGCCTGTTGGGACTTTTCAGGATGAAAAGCACTTTATAAATGTAAAATATTTTATTATTACAGCTGCTTCCAAGAGAGAAGCTGTGTTTAGCTGAACATTCGGAAAGAAAATTTACAGAAATTTATTAGAAAGTTTAATTTTGTTTCCAAACCACACTCACTAGAGATTCAAACTATTTGTCTTGAACTGTACCTGCCAAATTTTGATGACATGAAATTCCCCTCCCCATTTAAAAGAGAGGGATTGACCACAGTCATAGTGCAGACATTAAAGTAACCTGCATTATTAGGTTTTCTCCACATTCCAATCTATCTGCCTTAGGGTATTAAACCCTACTTTCATCTCCGCGAGGTTCAGTATTGCCAAATCCAAGCCATAAGGCCATGTCTAGACTACAAACTGAAAAGTGGGTTTGACTGCACATATGGGCACCCTAAGCCACATGTCCCACAATTTTTCCATCTCTGCTTTTGTACATAGCCCACTCACAGCTTGGTTTTAAATAATTTACACTGTTACAAAGAAAACCAACCTCCCAGTACTAGTTGATGAACCATTACTATGATTGATTTTACCTGGGTGCAGGCCAGGCAGGCTGCCTGAACAAAAGCTTGGCCCACACAAAGCCACTGAGTATAATCAGCATTTCTGAGTGTAGTGAGAGTTTTTCCACCTCCTAGCACTCATCTAAATAACACCTCGGTATTAGTTTAAGGGTTTGTGGTGTGAATTATGGGAGAGTTAGGTCTTGAGAATATTTCTCAAGATCCACACATGCCTGACAGTAGAGATGCAAATCCTAGACATAAAAAGCGTTGTAATGGTCCCAAAATCATGTGATTAGATTAATGAGATATTTTCAAGTACACCGCCATCTTTTGATGCTGGAGCCCAAACCAATTGAGGTTCAAGATAGAGTCTGAACTTTTACCATGGAAAGATTATGTGTGCCACAAAGCTGAAGGCTAGATTTGGAGAGCAAACTCAGTGTTCCTGCTCCTCAGATGTTTTGCTGAAGGTAATAAGGTAAACAATGAGTGACTTCAATCCTCTGCAACACCCCTAGCCAAAAAGGACCTTAATAACCAAGAGTAATCCTGAAGTATGATTATATTAAGTACCCTCTGTATTCCTGGGCCTGTCTTCCTTCCTTTAATCTTTCTGTGTGGGATAATTAAGATATTTTCAAGTTCCTTCAGGTATTGTTGTCTCACAAAGTGTGATAAATCTTAACTGGTGACGTGGTATTAAGTCACTGCCACATTACCTGTTGTATCAAAATAAAGAACAGTTAGTGATACAAAAAGGACCCAAATGGGAATGGGAGGATTCCCAAGCCTCTCTTTCAAGGACAGTCACAGATTTTTTATGGTGGCATTACTGCATGTGGCATGAGGTTGAAATTGGAACCTCGGTGTTGAATGTCCATAGGAAGCAGTGCATATTGGGGGAAGGATATGATACATTCACTAATGACCTCCAAGCAGACTACACTTCTATCAGGAAGAATGAAAAAAAATCCTCCCTCAGATGTTTGGAATGAGTACTTGGGAAGTACTGCCATTACATAATTAAAACAAGTGTGCTGACACTAGTAATGCACATTAAGTAATGGAAACACCAAAAAGATGTAAACTATTTTAACAAGCTTGATAAATCAAAATTTTTATAACCATGCCACTGATAAATACGATGTGTCTTTTTAACATGGAAATGTGAATCTAATGCTAATTAAGTAAAAGCTAGGAAAAAGACCATATTGATTGCTGCATAGTGACAGTTAAAATTCATATTGGCCTTTAAGTCCAAACTGGTTACATAAGAGCTTTCTGGGCTGGTGGTGACATGCCATTGCTAGGGGTGTTGGAGAGGATTGAAGTCACTCATTTTTTGCCTTATTACCTTCATATTTTAGACTCTGAAATCTCACGTGCCACCTACTGAAAAGATATTTTGGGTTATTTTAAAGTGCATGCTCAGAACATAGATTATCAGAATTTGGCCAGCTACTCTCTTGGTGAGTGTTTCACTGCATGGAGGCTCTAAACACAACTCCCTGTGAGATGATTGAAGGACTTCCATTGACTTCAGCAAGGTTCAGATTGGACCCCTAATGCTGAAGCAAAAAGTATGTGTGGCTCTTCCTTGAGACAGCTTAGAAAGCAAATTATCTAACTTAAACAGTTTATTTTTGAAGGTGTTTTCTAGAATGAAAAATAAAATTCACAGCCATACATTCCTCTGTTCTTAGTAACCATCATATCCTTTCATTTTTGTTTATACTTGTTGACTGAATTAATAGTAATAAAATATCAACTTTCCTCACTTTAAAACAGAGAAAGTCATTAATGAATAAATTGGCTCCAGCACTTCAGTTTTAGGATTTCTTTTTTTAACAGACCTTATACTGATACTATGTTGACAAGCATTTTGGGTTGGGTTGACCAGAGCAAAACACTTTATTCTGCTTAAGAGATCCTCTTTTCTGTATTATTTTCTATTATTTTCTGTATTATTTTCTAGAAGGAGCAAAAGATATCTATTCTACGCACCATTTAAAAGAGGCTACACATGTAAATGTGGTACAGTTCAAGTAAGAAGCAGTTGAGATACTTTTTATCAGCTAGAGCAGGCAAAACTTCAAAATTCAGGTAGGCATTTGATCTATAACATTTACTGACATCCTCTATACCTATAAAATACAAAATAATGCTATAACTTCTTATACATATGGAAGTAATTTTTAACTAGTTTTCCTTTATGTGATTTGCATAAAGTAAGAAAGTCATCATAGATGTACTGCTTCACTGTTGTAAGAAGCTCTACAGCAACAGGTACTTTCATAGAATCATAGAAACTTGTAAAATTCTTTTTCACAAGTTATTTTATATAAATGGGTGCAAAATGCATTGCCACCTACTAGTTAAGAAAATGTCCTCAGAATTCAAATTTATAACATTTGTCCCTAGATTACCTCCTGGACCTGCCTGACCTACTGGCTCTTTCTGACACTGTGCAAATATGAAGCTTTTATTGGTACTTCAAATTCTTTTCCTTCCTTGAAAATTCAATTGTGCAAAACAATTTCTGAAGAGATACACACCCAGTCCTCTGTCTCCTCTCTTGGTTGCTAAATGTGTTCCTGCACAGAGGAACCAGGTGGACAGACATGGGAATGCCAGGCAGTTGTTATCACACCTCTCATGCTCCAACAGCTTGCCAGAGTTTGCAATGGAAAAAGGAGGGAGTCAGCATGGGGCGCTAATTCCATTCAGCTGTGCAAGAGGTGGATGGAAATGAGCATCTGTGATGCAAAACTCTGAAGGGAGACTGGAAGGCAAGACTTCATGATCCTACCCTCTTAAGAGGTAGCAAAGGTAGCATGTAATGAGAAAAACAAAAATTAAACAAAATACCGTCTCTTACTGGCTGTTTATACTGAGGTGGCTTGATACATCCAACCCTACAAAGGAAATAGGCATCTCCAAGACTTACAGGAGGCCAGTCTGGTTACCATCAGGGAAGAATCAGGCCTGGGATTTTCACCTGCAGGATTTTCCATTTACAGTAAAAATTGTTTTGTTGTTCTAATCAGTCAGGAATGAATATGTGAGATGAGAGCTACATTTTAGATGAAAACTCCAAGAAGGAAGGACACTACTCTGGTTTTCTTCAGAGTGAAAATTTATTGGAAATATTCCTCCTGAAAAACAAACTCAGATGTTGACAGTTATGAAAGCTTTATTTGTCTAACGTTTCCATGCTAGGATACATTTTAGAAAAGCAACTCTTTGAAAAGCTTTGAAGAATTGCAGAAAGGCCAAGTGAACAAACAGAATGTTCTGACATTTCCTTTCTTGAATACTGTTTATAAGTCATCTAAACCAGTTTGTCATTCCAAAGACTAAAGACTGAAGTCCCAAAATAAATGTTGCTCACAACAACCATGCTTTGCATTAGAAAAAGAATGTCTTCATTGTCTGAAGGTTACAGGCATAAATAGTGGCAAGGTTTTGAATACTGGGTAACATGCATTTGTTGTTGAGCCTATTTAGTTACTGGACAGTGATGTGAGGTGCAACAGTGACAAGAGGTACTGTTACGGTCAGTTTTGAGCAGTATGGACAAAGTTTAATCTCCAGAGAAGTAGTAATTTTAAAATAATCATTGCTGATTATCTCTGCTGACAGCAGCCTCATTGTTAAGTTGTTTAGTAACCATATAACTTTAACTACATTTTAATTCAAAGTGCTAATCTGTTGTGATCATATAGATATATAGAGCATTAGATGAAAACTGAAATCCCACTGCACTTCAGGCTACAAGATTGTTTTGCTTAAAACTCTGTGATTAAGCAAGTACAGCTAATAATTATTTATTACCATGAAGGCATACTAAGTGACTTCTAAGCTTAGATAAAATGAGATAAATAATCCTTTAAAACCTAAGGCAGGGATTATCCTACTGCTGTTGAACTGCCACCATTAAAAGTCAAGATTAATCAAAGAAAAAATAAAAATAGTAACATCTGGTTAGATTTTCTTCTTTCTCTGAAGTTTCTTCTGTAAGGAGTTCCAGAATGTGAAGATTTTTTTCTGACTTGGATTGAAGAAAAGATTCTGAAATCTTGACATTTATGGCTGCAAAGAATTGCCATTCTTATTCTTCCTTGAAGTGTTTTGATATTAAATTTTATATAGAACCTGGAGAATGGGTGGAATGTACTGAAGATTCATTCCCACCTCTCTACTTCATGTCAATAACATTTTTCACACTCTTCACCAAACAGACTGCTCATGTGTTTCTATGTATTATATTTTGAGTGACATGACTCAACTGCAACAACAGAATGTTCTCACAGTAAAAATGGCTCAAAAACTATTAGGCACTTAGCCCTAGAATTTTGGAAACTTGACTCTCTGTGTGGATTTTGCCACTCTATTAGTTAAGGTTGTGTTGTAGTCAGGGTAAGTTTTACTAAGCTTCAGTTCAGTAAAAACGTAATTCTAAAAAGAGATTCTAGAGCATTCCACAGAGATCGCAATCAGCTCTTCTTGTTATGTTTTCTTTTTACATGTGAATTCAAGGTAATTAAAATTGATGGAAAGGGAGTCTGGAATGGGCTGTAGCATCTGTATAGTCAGATGATACTTGGTTCTGTGTCTTAATTTCATTCAGACTGATTCATTCATTTATTGCATGAAACAGTTTGGGACTTAAAAGAGAATTGAAACTGACTGAAACTAACTTCTGGTAGGAAGGAAATACTCTCTGTAGCCGACAGTAAAAACCAACACATCAAGATAAATCCTTTGAGAGAAAGACAGATTTCCATTTTAATTAAGGTTCCCAGTGTTTAAAACTGTGTCTGGGGTGATAATGTGAAAACATTTGCTGGATTATAGGAGATCCCACGTGTGCAAATAAGAACCTCTCAGTACTGTACACATGCACCATCATATTGGACAGATTAATTTTAACAGAATAAGCTCTATACACTTTGGTCAATTATATTGTGTTTCATGGGTTAAAAGTGAAACCCTGATGTGTGTGGTAAATCTGTGCATTTGTTGTGCAGGATGGGCCATTTCTGTCTCTTGGCAGGGAAAGGATTACACAGTATTACAGTTATTAGAATTCTAATTTGGGGCCAGGTTTTGCCCTCAGGAACTTCCTTAATTTCAGCAGGGAGTTGTGCATGTTTATCTGACTGAAGAATTTGGACTCTATCATTCTTGGTGAAGGTAACTTTTTTCTTTAACAAGAATGTGCACCAGTCAAATCTAAAATCTGAGCGTAGCAGGGATAAGTTTCCTACCAGGAGACAAATGTCAGTAACTGTTCTGTTTCGATAATATAAAGTGATTTCCTTGTAAATGGAGAGAGATGGAGCAGAAGGAAGGAAAGAGGGATCTTCTTCCAGATACCTTGTAGGCTTGTTTTTAAATTATGACTTTGGATCTAACAACAGGTTTGGCAAGCATTTGCCTAGGAAATCTTGACACCATGCCAGATTTTTTTAGCTGGTTTGTAGTAGAGTGTGCATTTTTTAAATACACTGTAATCAGTTCAGACCACATAATTAGAAACACAAAGCAGTTTACTGAAACATAGTGATATATTAAGAGTTCAGTTAATTACACATAAAGAAACAAGTCAGACTTCAAAACCTTTACTCAGTTTCTGTTTTATTTGCAACTGGGGCATGCTGATGGGACTTTGCCTATTTAACATTGAGTAGGAGTTTCAGAATTTTAACCTGAGGGTAAAATTTTCAAAAGTATTTAAGTGACTTGCTCACTGAAAATCAATAGGACTTTCACTCCTTAAGGCAACACTTTACAAAGTATGTAGATACCAAAGTCCAGTTGACTTCAGTGTCTATGAGTAGTAAAAAAAAAAAAATCCATCTTTCCTGCCCTAAATTTCCTTAAAATAGAAGTGTTACATTGCAGTGTCATCTAAGAGTTTCTGAAAATATTATCACAAATAAGGCTGTATTCTCATTCTTTTTTGTTTTTCATTTGTAAAATGTTTTGTTCCTCTTTCTTCTTCAACACATGCAGAAATCATAAAATACATTTTGGATGATAAGCCACATTGTCTTCAAACTTGTCTTAAAATCTTACAGCAAATGTTCAAGAAGAGTTCTTCACTCTACTGTAAATTTTCCTAGAATTGAAAAAAACAAAAAAAAATATTTTCCCCTTTTCAGTCTATTTAATGTCTTTTTTGATAAATAAAAGTGATAAATTACCTCCTTTGAAGCCACAACTTGACCTAAATTATTCTGTCTACATTATGTATAAGAGCAAGCAGAAAAAAATTAAACTGTATTCTGGCATCTTAGGGAGATGAAGAAGACATAAATCAGAACTAATTAGTCATTCTTATTAATGAGAATATGTGTTGAATCTCTCAAATGTAATTTACTAAAAAATGAAAAAGCATCAGTACAAAAAAACCTCAGTATTCAAAAAATCTTTGTTTTTAGAATTTGCAGCATGGGAGGGTATCTTGGTTCTCTAACATGTTTTCTGTATGAGCTTTAAAACGATGCTAACTTGTTGCACAACAGCTTACAAGTTCTCAACAGTTGCATTCATTACAATTTTATCTCACTTTCAGACAAGTTCTCTTATCAAGCTCCAAATCACATTTTATGCAGCTTTGAAGTACATTACTAATATACTTATTGCTTAACAGAAAATAGCCTGGCAGCCATTTCTGTTTTAAGGTGCAAAGTAATAAATGTCAGTTTATTTTTTGCAGTCATTTATCTGAGCTTGTGCTTACTCTCAAAGTATCTGGCTCTGAAACAAGTTAGAAGTGCAGTGCTCTAATGGTCTTCTTCTTGGGACTAACAATAAAAATATTAAACCAAAATTTGAACCTTTCTGTCCATGATGCCTCCATTCTAATTCTGGCCTTTTTCTGTCATTGTTAAAACCGAGCAGGCCTGTTTTATGAAAAAATGAGGATTCCTTCTGGTTTTGGTGCATGTTCAGTGATCATGTGGTTTGCAAGGCTCTCTGGCAGTCATTTGTACTTGTCAGTGCATACTCTTCTATTCCCTGTGGCTGTTTCATGCTGCTAGACAGGTGTGTGCACTCTGCACAAAACTTTGCCCTTTGGACATCATTAGAGTGTCTAAGAAACATGGAGAATGGGATCCTGACAGACTTATAAATGACCACGAAGAAAGGAATTCTCTTTAGGGATCTTTACAGAACGTATGCCTTGTATTATTCCACATCCATTGAGAGAGTGTGGTTCTTCCATCACAGAAAATGGAAAAAGCAAGATTTAAGGTGCAGATAACTCTGGATACCATTCTCTCTGAAGAGTGATGGATGGCTTTACCACTATGTTTAAGGTTCACTCAGAAGCAAGGCTGTTAAGATAGGAGGAGCAGTTAAGTTGAAAACAGTGTGCAGTTAAATGTAGCACTTTATCCCTGGGTACATGTACAAACATTTAAATTAATCTAATTCATGAGTTTCTGCCCTGTGCCTTCCCCACAGTCACTTTCCAAGCATCTGACTAAATGAGGGCCTTTACACCATGCTAAGCAGCAGAATGAAGCTCTCTTGTATCCTTGGGAGCAGTGAAATCCAGATTCCTGGACCCTTCACACTGAGCATTCAACCTCTCCAGACACTCAGGTATAGTCAGTGTGCCCTGGCTGATCTTAAGCATCATAATGGAAGATAAAGGAGAGAGAATTTATTGCCTAGGACTCAAAGCACATAGAGTTTTATAGATCAATAAGAACATCCTGAGTTATGCCCAGGGGCAAAAAGGAAGCCAGTACAGACTTCAAAGACCTTGTGTAATATATTCCTTATGGCCAATATTACAGATTAAGCAGAGCAATGTTCTACACAAGCCATCGAATTTGACTAGAATGAGAACAGACTATACATTGTAAAAGTCTATTCCAGAAGCTACAAGGATAGCTTAGAGCCTTCACCTTTGAGAACTTATCACAGCATCTAAGTAATGATAGCAAAATATATTTTAAGTCTGGGAACTCATTCAGAGCTAAGCAACAAGAAACACCTTTTGATTTTGAAGTTCACTGAGAAAGAATAACCAAATTTGTCTGATCAGAATTCCTTCAAGCAACTTCTAATCTCTCTCAGGGAGACTCAGAAAAAGTGAAAGACTGCAAGACTGCAAGCTCCTGGTTTGATAAAGAAAGTATAAATCAAGTTAACTGACAAACTCCTCAGAAGCCTGCTTACCTGTCAAAATAGGAAGGCTGACAATACTGACCAAGAAACTGAAATCACAATATTTTCATACAATATTTATTTTATATTGTATGAAAATTTGTTATTTTCATACAATAACAAGTGGAAAATACAAATAAAATTATGTCCACTCTGTGTCTAGTGCGCAGAAAAAACAAATGAGGTAATCTCTATTATCTTTCCTGTGGCAAATTCAGGGCCAACCTTTTCCTTTACAAAGGCTGTAAGAAGCTTTTCTTGAAATCTTCCTTCTCCAAGTGATAAGACCAAGAGATGTACATGACAAACTTAATGGTTTCATGTAGACTAAATATGAAAGGTTGATCATTAGCTTTCATCGAAACCTGAAAAGGTTGAGGCCTAGCAAGCTCCTTGTAGACTCAGCCCTGTAACGACTCCAAAGTCCCATTCATTTTCCCTGAGAAGATTATATGCCTTATTTCAAAGAAAACAGCTCTCAAGGAAACCTCTGCCTTTCTTAAGTCTTGTCTAATGTGGGAAAATCTCTCTACTAGGAAGAGGTCCCCTGACTGGTATACACAGGTACTGCGGATAACTGAAAAATTGCTTCCATGCTTTTAATTACAGTGGCTCAGTTCAGCTCAGAGACTATCCTGCAGGGAAGGCGAGATGTGTAAAGATCTGTATGATCTGTGAATATAAGAAAAAATTAACTAGAACTTGAACATCAACAAGGTTCACTGCTGTTGAAAAAAAATAATGCTCAAATATTAATGATCTGTAATGTACATATCTACTTTTGGTAATTTGCTTAAGAATTTTTTTTTAAGGGAAGGAAAAATGCATATCTTTGCTTTTGTGGTTAGATTAGATGCTCCATGACAGTGGAACTTGGAGCTTTGTAAGGGGTTAGCAGTGATCCCACTCCTCCATACATTACTCTGCTGAAAGATCTCACTCTGCCTTGCAACATTCTTGTTATTCCAGAACTGGGTTGGGCTAGTCATAATAGATGCAGGCAATCAACTCAACTTCCCCACACACAGCTCTGCCAGTAAAACTCACTTCACCTTGCAACACTCCTGTTTTTCCTGTGTCCTTTAAGCAAAAGCTATCAGTTTGGCACTCACTGTGGATCTGTCCTTACTCCTGCTGAAATCCAGGATAACTTTCTTAGTTATGCATGAGGAAGGTGTTGCTGATATAGACAAATGTCTGCTGGCGACTAGGGTGAAACAAAGTTGTCTTCTAAGAATGACTGAGATTTTAATCCTGGCAGTAGATGTAACTAACCTGTATTCCACTTCTGATTTTATTACAGCAATAAAATCCAGTGTGACTTTTGATACCAACTCAGTTACCGAGAGTGTAAGTGAGATTAGAGTCTAACCTTTACATAGAATGGCCTTCCACAAGGCTGTACTTTTTCTCAGGAAAAAGGTTGCCTTTCTAGTTGGAACACTAGAGTCTTCAGTGTTGACCACTGTTTTATTTATATTGAAAATCTATACAGCATTCACCATGATGCAGACAAGCATTGGCCTAGTGGCAAATCTCAGCTTACACTGCTATGTGTATCTGGGCTATGTAATTTTAGGTAAAATCAACGAAGTGTGTGACACAATAGAATAGTATGCCAAAGTAAGGATTATTCTTCTGAAATTTTGAAAAAAGATTTGCATGTTTTCTCTTTGTTTCCTTTATCACATGACATAATACATTAAAATATAAGAATGCTCTAGGCAATGTACAAAACTAAAAAAGACTACTTTGGTGAATGAGCATGGTGAGAGGCTATGAATATGGATATGTTTGTACTAAGGAGCCTAGAGGAGATACTTTTTATGTGCGGTGATACAGAAATAAATACTTATAACTCTGCACACCAGGGAGAGAATATTCCCCTAAACCAAGTATTTTCTCTTGCAGTACTCCCTGTTGATCAAAGCTGCATAATTTAAAGCATCTAGAGGCAGCTTTAAATTATTCACAATATTTTTTTAAAATATCCTGGTATATTGCAGACAGTATTTCTGTAACTAGCTGTCTTCTTTAAGTTCTATAAATTCTTGCATCCTTATAGATGCATCCTATCAGCTCAGTTTGAGAATAGGGTACGTAACTTTGCATAGAAGGGGCAGGAGAGACTCATTCTGACACCGTGTTAGTCACATCACGCGAAAGTGCCAGGCACTCAGGACCACAGGGAACAGCAGGGCAGAGCCGGCAGTCTCTAGGTCTCAGCCCGAATGCTGCTGTGTGCTGGTGCCTAAGAGTTTTCTGATACCCTCTAAAGCCCCAAATAGGAATCCGACAATTAGTGCGTCTAACTCCTCCTTTACTGCAGGCTTCTCTCCTATTGGTGAAAGGTCTTCGCAGCTCATGTAGGGACCCCACCCCTTTTGTGGGTTTTCATTCTGAAGCTATCCACAACTTTGCACCTGAATGAATGCCAAACCTCTCTGAATATATAAAGGAAACCTTCAAGAGCAATTTCAGTTACACAGAAGAAGCAGAACGAAAAGATTTCGGCCAGCTCTGTCAGACAGAGACTGAACCAGCCATGCTTCTCCCTGCCATTCACTTCTATGGCTTTCTCCTGGCTTGCATCTTCACGAGAAGCTACTTGGCTTTCAAGAACGATGCCACAGAGATACTTTATTCCCACGTTGTTAAACCCGCTGCGGCGAGCCCAAGCAGCAACAGCACGTTGAATCAAGCTAGGAACGGAGGCAGGCACTACACCAGCTCTGGATCCGACCGTAACAGTGAGTATCCCACCGGCGGCAGTTCCACCGCAGCCCTGGGCGGCAGCCCCGCCTGACGCGGCCCCGGGAGCGGCAGCGGAGCCCCGGCCGCAGCCGCGCATCCCATGGCAGCGCCCCGGCCCCCCCAGCCCCCTGCCCGAGCGCGGTGCCCCGGGGAACCGGCGCCTGCGGGAAGCCGGGCCGCGGGGAGATGCTGCTGGTTCCCGGCCGGGATCCGCCTCGCCGGGCGGCCCCGAGCCAGCCGCCCTCCCACCCCCGTGCTGGGAAGTCCTGTAGGACCGGCTCTCTCGGGCAGAGTACTTCCTGAGGGAGGTTCATCCAGGAATGCAGGGTTTATGGGTTATCCGGCAGGGAAGCGAGATAAAGGAAAAGCAGAGAGAGGCATTTCCAGAGCGCTGTCTTTTTTAACTCACCTCCCACTGTGGACAGGGGAGATGTCTGGGCTACTTTTCAAGTGCAATAAAAAACTCTGATTTTTGTTCCAGCTGTTTAGTTTTACTTCCTGCTGTAGCACTTACCCGCTTAACACCTCCAGCAAAAGTAAACAAATCAGCTTGTAATTTACCTATGATCTCTGCTCTAACTTGCCTTTTTTATATCCATTTTTTTCCTTCTGAGTTTTATGTATATATGTCAGATACGTGCAGATCTGGAAACCTGACTTTATCTGTTTCCTCCCCTGCCCACCTCCTTAAAATGAAAGAAATCCAAATAGAGAAACACACACGCACGCCAACCCACCCACAGCAACTTGATAAAAATAGAGTCATCCCTGGAAAGTGAAGGCAACAAGTGACACCAATACCTTTCAGCTAAGCCAGGTGTGTCAGCTTCTATGAATGCTAAGGGTTTAAATGCACAGGAAACATCTCATCATTATGAGATTACTGGAACAACCCAGTAGGTATTCATTGTCACTGAGCTGTCACTGGTGAAAAGCTGAGCCAGGGAAGACAGAAAAACCGAAGGAAAGACAAACTCAGATCTGTGACCAGCTGCTTCCAGGCACATTCCTGAGTGCAGCTGCCAGAAGGCAGGCTTGAATCTTTTCTGCAAAGCAGGCGGTAGAGCAGCCCTATCAAGAGTTCCTAGGATCAGCCTGCAGATTTACAGTCCCCTCTGCCTGCCCACCCTGAGACAGAGGACAGGGTGAAGCAGTCTTAAAGCAGTGCCTCAGTTCAGAACTTGCTTCAAAAAATCCAAGTAGAAACAGAAGCAGCCTGTAGCAGTGATATGTAGATGTACCTTCAAAGCCTTTTATGATTCACTCAGAAATGTTTCTAGTAATTACTTCTATTTTAAAAGCGTTAGTTAATTGCATTGTGTGTAGAATCTGTGCCGTAATTGTCCTTCAGAAAGAGGGAGAGCGCAGCCAGTAAAGATTGCTTATTAAAATTAAGCATACTGTGGGCGTTTATTTCAAAGTGTAATTACTGAAATAAACAGTTGTGTTTATTGCAGGGTGCAGAGCCGCACATACAGACGGGTACAAACATGCCTGTATGAGAAGCTCTGCATGTTGATTCTGTCAGCTGCCTGAGAGAATTTGCAGGATCCTCTATGTTACATATAATATACAGACTAGTACAGTTACAAAGATGATGCTCTCTTGAGGGCAAAATGACCCCTCTGAAATTGTTACTGCTAATCATTCACAGGCAGAACCCCATTCTGAGGTAACTTCAGCTGTTACCACTTCTGCAGTGTCTGCTCAGAGCCACAGAGTTCATGGGAGACTCAGTCCACTGTAACCATGGAATGAGAAGAAACACTATTTGAAATTCATTTAAAAGTACTTCAACTGTTTCCAAAGGACTGTTTTCCCCCTTGCTAATGATCCAACATAATTGTTGTAAACATCACAGAGCAGATTCCCTAGACTGAGAACGAGCAGGAAACATTTCTTCCCTTGGGGCATTTTTTCCTCTTCTAAAAGGTATGTCCCTGAGAAGAAGGATAGAGAATAAAATTGCCTCTTCTACCACCACTGCTGAAGTGCATGTCATTAGGATTTCTTTATGCTGTGGTATTATCCAGAGATACCATCAGCACTTGAGGCCCTTGTGTTGGGGGACACAACAGTAAAGAGATGTCCTGTAAAGATTACAGCCTACTTTAACTTCTGCAAAACGTACCTGATTAATGTGAAGATGACTGGTTAAGGAAATCACTCCATTCAGAATATCAATGTTTCTTGTTCTGTGCATTCTGCAGATCGTGTTCAAGTTGGTTGTCGAGAACTGAGATCCACCAAGTACATCTCAGATGGCCAGTGCACCAGCATTAATCCCCTGAAGGAACTGGTGTGTGCTGGTGAATGCCTCCCTTTGCCACTGCTCCCCAACTGGATTGGAGGAGGTTATGGAACCAAGTACTGGAGCAGGCGGAGCTCGCAAGAGTGGAGATGTGTCAACGACAAAACTCGCACTCAGAGGATCCAGCTTCAGTGCCAGGATGGAAGTATAAGAACCTACAAAATAACTGTGGTCACGGCCTGCAAGTGCAAGCGATACACCAGGCAGCACAATGAGTCCAGCCACAACTTCGAGGGAACCTCTCAAGCAAAACCCATCCAGCACCACAAAGAAAGGAAAAGAGCCAGTAAATCCAGCAAGCATAGTACAAGTTAGAAGTCAGACATTCTCTGCTCTCTCATCTCCCTCTCCTTGTGCCAAAATTGAACTCACCTGTAACCATTTGCTTTACCATTCTGACTGCTTAAAGACAAGTCTGCCATTGCTGTGTTCTCAGTTGACACTACATGCTTACTGCTTTGACCAAAATCAAAAGGGGCATTCTCAGCATATGGACCTTTTGGGTGATTTTCCAAATGCTCAAGATGGGGAATAATACAAGCCTTCCAAAACCACACCATAAACTTTTACATTTTCTCCAGCCATGGAAGCAAAGAACATTTGCCAAGAGTATTCACTGAAGTCAATTTTGTAAAATGATGCTTTGTTGTGTGTTTTCCTGAGAACAGTTATCACATCTATTGCCTTTTATATCATGTTTTATGATGTCCTGACAACAGCTTAAAAATACACCACTTTGTATCTGCTTTCAGATTAATTCTAAAAAAAGTGCTTTGCATGCTCACCTTTCTCTTATCTCAGTATACCAAAAATTAAAATATGCATGGCAGCAATCAAAAAGTAAAGCTGAACAAACTATTTATTTGTTGTTGTAATTATTTAATGAGCTTTTATGTGTGTTATTTCCCTTCAAAATTTCCTTATGTTTATAGCTTTTCATATGTATCAAAGTATTTTCCTATGATTTGGGGCTTGATTAGAACATACATTTTGTAGATAATGTAAAATAGACATTTTAGCATTCTTGGTATATATATTTTAATTTTGAACATTCGTAGACTTATATGTTATTTTGACATAGCAATATAAAAACTGTATTTTTCATTCTTCACCCTGTATTATTTTTGTTTAAAAAGTGTGCAATCAAAAGACAGATATGACTTCCTTTCAAATTCATTGGTTTCTTATTTTTTTTTTACAAAAATAAACACTGCTAAAAAACTGTATTGTCTGGCTCTCTGTATGCAAATGCACACATTTTAACCAGTCACAGTACTTAAACTTAAGAAAAGGGAGAACATTATTTGGTTTTAAAAAGTCTATACATGAAATTTAACATTGAAACAATCTTTCTGGATGTAAAAATGTTATATGACCTTTTAACAGACGGTGCTTATTAATGGTCCAAGCCAGGTTCTTATTTAACAATTCTCAAGCTCTATATTTCAGAAGAAGTGTATGTTTGAGAAGTTTTACAAACTAGTGAGACACCACCATTTTTTTTTTCTATTCATTAGTGATGATCAACTCAGAATACTGGTATAAATTACATATGGTTTCATTTTTTCCACAGAACCAATAGAGTCCGGCACACTTATCCACAAGTTCTTATGGAGTGTATCAGAAAATTAGTAATTAATCTACCTTTCAACACATAGTGCATGAATCCCCTGTTTTAAATCTTTCAAGCTATATTTAAACACTATGGGCAAGATTTCATCATGGGATTCTGCTGTTCTTAAATCATTAACTTTTACAATCCATTTGCACCCAAAATAAAAATTACAGAAGAGGAGAGTAATGAAAAATCTTGCCTGATAAAGTATCGCACAAGCTCTCTTTGACCTTCTTTTTATCTCATCCTATTTTGCATTTTAATTCTAAAAGATCCATCATGAAGTTCTTGGCAAGAGATCTTGATCATTAATGTAGAACTGTTTGAAAATCACTGCTGCTTCCTGACTTGACTTACTGAATCCTAAATTTTTTTGACAAAATGCAATGATTTTTCCTCAAATTTACTTTCAAGAATTCACTTTAAAATTTGCCATATGTAAAAGAGAGATATACTTTTTTATTCAATTTTAAGTGATCCACATGATAGCACAGTCAAAAACCCACGTTGCATTAATGACCTAGTTGTTTCAAATTCAGTTTTGTGACTGTGAAAATATTAAAATGATGAGACCAGAGACCATTTTTACTTAAATTCTCTGATCTTAAAGGTGCTTCTTTTAAGCACAAAAGGAGAGATGATGAATAAAGGAGTTAGCAGGGAGAGAACTGAAATGACATTGCTTCTAGGCATATCAGTCCAGCAGCCTCACAAATGTATTATTTTTTTATTTTAACAGACATTATAGTCTCGTTCAATCATTTAGTGACAGAAGAATTCTTCCCAAATGCCAAACATCTATCTATTCTTAAACAGTTATCTAGCTACTAATTCAAGATGATAAAGCACAAAAGATTGAGATAATGGACCAAAATTTAACCAATTTCAAGGCCAGTAGTCACTAAAAATCAGTAAAGCTGCCCTACCTTTTCTGTGCTTAACTTCCAGCAATAAGAATGCGGAAAAAAACTGCACATCTTGTTCATAACTCTTCTGCAGTCAGTGAAGCTGGACTGTAGGAACAAAATACACATTTAATAGGAGCTTGCATTTAGAAATAGAGATAATAACTTCTAGATTGTTTTTTTACGCAGAACTACTCAAAGGGGAATAATCTGACACACTTCTGCTAAAATGACTTTGTGAAATGTTGCTGGACATGCCAGAGAAACATTACAGGGCCCATCTCTAAGTCTGGCATATTTGAGGGAACATGAGGGAAGCCAGCAGGAACTATGTCCATCAGCAGCAACTTAACTTTGATGTGCTGCCTGAGTTAGCTAAGGTCTCTTCTTTGGCTATGAGTGGCCTTTTGTGGGAGAGATCTGCAGGAAAGCAGCACTAGAAAAATGTTAATATAGAATTTTCTGAAGGAATAACATTACTCTGTGATGCCACTTGTAGCTCTGAATGCTGCACTGTGGCCTAAACAATCTGCTTTCTGTTTCATCCTGTTACATGTGAACTCACAGGGGTCTATCCAGGGATCCAGACAAAAGGTATTATACAAGTACATCTAACTAGTTTCTTCTGGAGAATCTCCAACATGTAAAGTTGCAGTGGGTAGGATATGGGCCATTGCTCTTGTGGAGGACAGTGACCAAAGTTTCTCAAAGACTCAGTGAAATAGTAAAATGAGATAAACTGAAATAATTTAAAATATCATACATCTTAAGTTTGCTTCAGAGTTAAAAAGAAAAGACAAACATGCTAAAATTTTCACCTAAAATATTGAGTCAAATAGATACAAGAAGTATGTAAATGTTTTGAAAAAGTGCAATGTAGAGGAAGATTAGATAATTTTTTTCATAAACTAGACTATAAATAGATTTATTACGCCAAAAATATACAGAAGTTGACTTTCTCAATGATGTTAAATCATATAGGCAGATCAGAATTCTGAGGGCTTCTTATAAAGCATTTCAAACATCTAAAAAAGAGCCTAATAATTTTATAATTTCTCATACCTGCTTCTTGAGAAAACTAAAAGTGATTAAATTAGAAATAATCTGTTAATCTGCCATCACTATTTCATTACTTTAGAGCTGATGAAATCTGCTCCCAGCTAAGGGGCAAATTGTTTTATAATGAGTGGAAATCAATTTTCCTCAGACATCACTAGAAACAAACTTAGCCAGATGCTGATTGTTTTGATAGCATGGAGGCACTCAGAGGCTCACTTGATAGAGGCAGTGGTAGATAGTATATGTCATTAAGACATTTATCAACAATGGAAGTCGTAAGGGCCTGACATTTGCAATCTAGACTAGAAAGGCCCTTGAGAAGTTTATTTATTCAGTTATTTAATAATAGTAACAAATCTGTTGCTGTCTCCAGCAGCCTTGGAATCACATCACCCAATCCAAGCTCAGTCATTTGTTTGGAAATAAAGCAGACATTTGAATAACACCCTTCAAAATACCTAACAGATTTCTGCTAGTAAATCATTTTAGTCCTTCTAACCTTGACCTTTATATCCTTCCTGAAGAAGTTCAACATTAATCAAGAAAGGACTGTTCAATACATTCCACTGTGAGAGTCCTGTTGCTACAGTATTAACCTGGAGGTGTTCTGTTGAAAATTATAAGGAATCCTTAGAGTTGGAAGGTATCCTATACTGATGATACATTTCCTTTCCCGTAGGCCAGGCAAGGGGCTTTGATTTTAAGTTCACTGACATACATATAAACATCGCTCCAGGCTAAACCTGAAAATTCTCTAGAGATTTATGAGTTAAGCAGACATTCTGTCACTGGATTTGTTAATTTTGCCTGAACGTCGCCCCCACAACAAAAAGCCTGCCCATGCATCTTTCTGAAAGACATCCAGCCTTTCAGCTCACTCCTTCTGAGTTATGTGGGTTGACACACCAGAAAAGTGTGACTTACAAGAGATGTTGCCTACCACTGAGTTAATAATCAAAAATCTACCTTACTCAATACTTCCATGACAAGAAAATACTGTTCATTTTTAATTAATGCTTACAGAACAACATGCTCTGAAAATAAGTTGTCTCTACTAATTGCTGAGAGAAATCTCTATAAACACTGGACTGTAACTCCATTTTGGGAGTTTGCATTTTCTTGCCTCCCTTTGGCTTGATATGATAGTGTAAGAGGTAATGCTACATTATCTAAAGTTCAAGCCTTCTTAATGCTTCATTACAACCACAAAGAAATAGAAATGAAATAGAAATGAAATAGAAATGAAAATCGGGACAACTTCTTTAATAGGGATGTTTGTGAAATATGGTACTTCTTGAAAGCAATGGAAAATAAAATGTTTAAAAATGTCAGCTATCAGAAAAGAAGCCTAAATCAAAATCCCCTGAAAGGATAATATAGTTCTGTTTACTAAACTGCAATGATAACTCTTGTCAAAGAGTGATTTTTACTACCATCCACTTTAGTAAAAAATACTAAACCACCCAAAAATGTTTTGAACACTCTGTTTATATCTTGTCCCCTGCTCTATTTTAGTAGTAGTACACTAGTGTATAATTGTCTCATTGTTTAACCTCATAACTGTTCTGAACTATACTGCTACAGCACACTTGCTTTTGATACATAAATACTTTAAATCTCTTTTTAGACTGTCTGGATGCATTATTTTTTAGTTTTGACTACTGGGAGGAAAAGCAATACTCTAACTTGGCTTAGCAGTTCCACATTTGATTTGTTTTGTTAGTCCCAGTGAGAAGTGACTTAGTGAGGAAGTTGTAAAGCAACTTAGTAAAAGCATAAACCATTCTGTGAAGTTTAATGTTTGGCTGGCTAAGGAAGAGCTATCCAGACACAGTTAAAGCTCTTTCATATAAAACAGTGGAGAGCTGAGAGAGAGGGCCTAAGGAGAAAAGTACTTGCCTAGTCCTACCACAAGAACAGCCACTGAGAAATGGAGTGACTATGCAAAGATTTAAAAAACTCTGTAGCACAAAGACTTTTTTTTAATTGCAGCTGAAGCAAGTTTAAACATCTGTTGCTTGTTAGATTATTATTTTATTTATTTGCTTATTTATTTATTCATTTACTTTGGGATGGGTTGGAGAAAGCCATTTTAGATTCCCTATGGCCATTAAGTTGGGATGGAGAACAGAGGTCTGAGTGTTTCTAAAACGTAAGGCTACAAAAATTTTAATTTTAGCAAGGAACACTTGCTTTTGGTGATTGTTTCTTTTCTTCATTGAAAAAGCCTGCTGAAACTTTTTGCTTTTGTGCATTTTTACTGCAATTTTTAGGACAATAGCCAGAACAGCTTATACCACCTGGGAACTGGTTGTATCACGGCATTGCATCTTTTTTTTTTTTTTTCCAGATATTGAAACATCTGAACCTGGGTATGCCTAGAAGAGAAGAAAAGAGAAGATGGATCAAAAAAAGGGAACAAAATGGCACGTGGAGGACAGCATGTGCTTTGTGTCCTTCATTTTCTTCTGATCCTCACAACTTTTCATGACACTTCAAAAGACTTGCTCCATCTGCAGATTGCCAAGCCCAGTAGCCCACAAACATTGCTACCCCTGGGATGTAGCAGACTGTAGATGGTAGAAAACCATTTCTCACTGTCTCTGTGTCTTCCCTTCCCATGCAAAGGGAAGAATGCACAGCACAGTGTGTCTGTATCATTCCACACTGAACCAGGGAAGTCAGAGAGACTTAAGAGTATGCAATCTTCACAGAAATGCATGTTTCACTGCACTGTTCACATCTTCTAGTGGGTGACCACAGCCTCCTACTTCTGAGGAGAATGAATACTGCCAAAGCTGACCAGATTCATGTACAGGTTTCTTAGAAAGCTATCAGTCTGCCACACACCTGGACTTCCTTGCTGAAGAATTTGGCTCAAAATCCTGCTTACCACCTACATAAAATATATCGCATATCATATATATGAATAAAATTACAGAAATCTGGTTTTGTGAACAATGCCATCAAGAACACCCTAGTGAGTTATCCATAAAACCTCTTCTAGGTGATCTGCAACTACTGTCCCCATATTTTCTTTTGATCTTTTTGTAATCAGTTATGAATCTTGACATCTCTCCCAGAAGAAAATATTTGCAACATCTTTTGCCAAGAATAAAGTAAATATTAAGGATTTCCATTTTTATTTGCTTAATTAAAATGTTTCTTGGCATATGACTTTCATAAAAACCCTCATTAGACAGACCATCAAACCACTCTTTGAATCTTAAGAACAGAGTGCTTGGTGGTACCCTTTACCTACTCAAATACTGCAGTCCCTTGCAAATCTGTTTGTTTCTGCCCTTCCCTTTGAAAATTCTTGCTCTAGCATAATCAAATCCTCTTTTCCATGGTGTCTCAATGACCAGGCTCATTTCTTTCCAGTATTTAGGTTACTTGTCCCAGTTCTTCTCCAAAACTCACATACACACACACCTTTTCCGAAGCGTTCAGTACTGAAGAAAACAACGTATGAAAAACACAAGTGTATTGGCACAGTAAGTGCCAGGAAGAATTTTTAAAGTAAAATGAGTTGGACTGCATTACTTAGAAAAACAAGATCAGGATAAAGAGCATTTTTTATTAAGCAGTTGGTTTGCACCCAGCTAGATTAGTATGTTGGAAAATGGTTAACCTTTGATGGTTGCTCAGTGGTGTACATTAAACAAGCTGAGTCTCTGTATAATTGTTGGATGACAGGTAGGCACATTGCTGCAGTTGGGCAAAATATGTAACCTTGATCTTTCTAAAAACTGTACAGGATCAAAGGATTGACCCTTTCCAATCTGACATTTTCATGCTAGAACTGCACAAGTCAGTAAAGGATGAGGCAAAGGATTAGGGTAAGACTACTGTTTTTAGGGACTATCATCCTGGCATGTTTCGTTCACTATAAAACAATTGTTTGGAAAGAGAAAAAAGATTCACAAACCTTTCCACAAGGGAGACTGCATTTTAAGGCACTTCCCTTACCAGCTACCAAAAGAGTTAGAAAGTAACACTAAAAAAATCAAAAGTAGAGGAGAAAAAGAACTACCTGCACATCATTACTTTGTCTAATGTATACCATATAAATACACAGTGATGGCTAAATCCAGTTCTTGTGTTAGATAGTACCTTGTCTTGTCTGCTGCAATTTCAGTCCTCAACAGCATAGTCAGGATCAGTCTTCATTTATTGGGTAAAACTGACATGGATGGAATCCCTCCTATATGAACTCTGGCAAACTGACTTCATCTATATTCCTTAGACATAGGGCTAATGAATAACATTCCGGGTATTCTTTAGGTAAGGACCATTACTAACATGACAAGAGAGGCAGAAACAATGCTTTCACTGTAGCAATAAATAGTAAAGCTTGTACACCTATGCATAGCAAACCTGCCATTTTTCTTTGGTGTTATTTAATTCTCTCCATCACTTGAAGTTTGGTGAATTGTTTCGTAGTCCTTCACACACATTCCATGGAGTAACACAGAAGATAGTAAAGAGTAAAACACAGCATGAATACACACACCAAAACTAAAGCAAAGACCTAGAGCATGAAAATCCCAACTTTATTCCAAACATAACTTCAACTCTTACATATTCTCTAATGTTTCATTACATCATTCTATATCACTGGTGTTGAGGCAACTGTGGCTCAACACCACTCACTTAACCAGCTCATAGACAATCTCTACTTTGAATCATCTTGGGAAGAGGAAACTACCATTGGTCTTTCCTCAGAGATAACTGTTTTTACTGACATGATAGGGCACTATCCTAATGGCTGGTGTCTACTGTCACATCTCAGTGACCGTGGAAAACAGCCATAGGGATTTCCACCCTTCAACTTGCACGCCTTCGTTAGTGTCACTACCCAATGCACTCTGACAAAGACCCTAAACCACAGTTCCTATACACCAGCGTAATACCCAGGGATGTTAAAACTGAGCACACAGGACTACCCAAACCTGGCACTACTGAACATCTGACCAACACACCTAAAATCTACAAAGACCCTTCCAGAGACAAGTGTTTAAGATTAGTCAATTGTTTCTAATGAAAAATTATGAAAAAATTTCCTACTTGCCAAAGCACTCCCTAAAGCAGAACAAGTCTTTTTTCAAATCTTTAACCTTTCTGAATTTCACAAATTCTCCTGCAGTCAGGGAATTTCACTCTCATTAATTATTGGATAACATAGGGGTTAGTAACATTATAAGGTAAATCTCTTATCTTTAAATTCTTTTACTTTGTGTACACAAAATACTCATTAGCTCCTGAAATAACCTTCCATATCCTAGAGGCCTGGAGGATTATCAGGTAGAGAAGGGATAAACACTTCAGGGGAAATAAAACATTTTAGCTTTAAAATGTGTGCCAAACATCAAATTCAATGTTAGCAATTTTTTTTCTAGCACTTGCACAGAACACAAGCAAGAGGCTTCCTCTGTGCATCAACTATTCACAGCAGAAATTTACCTACCAAAACCATGTAAAACAATGCCAAAGGCGTTTCCACATGTAAAGCACACAGGATGCAACAGGTGAAACTCAATGCATGTTTTTCAACATATCTACAATGATGTGCAAGCATGTAAACACTCCTCTTGTTCAAAGACCACATTTCCTGTACATTTCTAGCATTAATATTCTCTATTTAGACTTCAACTATTAAAAAAATAATTTTCAGAACTGCCTATGAAGGAAATAGCACTTAGAATTTCCCTTAGGGTTCTGATCTATAGGGGCTCTATGCACACTGTATATAAAGAATCTAAGCACTCTTTGATATTTGATAGTCAACATTTACAACATTTAAGCTATGCATGTGTGTAACTCCCTTGCTGTACATGCTGTTTTGATCTCAGTTACACACACCAATAGGAACAAATCAATAGCACAACTTTATCTAAATATTCCACACATCTATAGCATCTTTCATCAAAGAATCTCAGAGCAAGAAATAACCCTTTGCAATCATATTTGTAAAAATACAAATATAAATATATGCTAATGCGAAATATGATAAGATTTCCCTGAAGGTGTTAAATACGCTTTGGAGAGAAAATATTTTTGCCTTTTCCAACACTGCCCTACTTATTATACTGCCTCAAGCTCTATGTTCCCTGTGACACTATACTGACTTGGAAACCACTGTCACCACAGAGCAAATACTTTGAGGCAGCTGCTGTGCAACAAAGACTGAAACAGTGAGGATGTAAGTCAGTCTCAAAGAACCATGTGGAGGGCTGCTCAACCTCAGACTCAGGCAACAACTAGAAAATTGTGATCAATCAAAACTGTAATAAAATATCTGGAAACAATAACCATGCTTTCAGTGAAGCCTAAGACTTTGAGATCTTGTGCAAAGTGCTACCAACAGCAACAGACAGGCAAAATAAAAACTGAAATTCTATCTTTGGGGAGACTTCCTAATTTCTTTAGATAGGCAAAGAATCTGTGTCTATTTCTGTAAACAGTGACTTCAGTAATTAGAGACAGTTATTGGTGACTTCAGGAGAACCAAGGCTGCTATTCTACTTGAACAGAAAAACTGTCTAAAGAGAACTGGTATTCCACTTCTTTCCTTACAGCTCTGGATGTTCATTTTATGACTTGCCACCACTGAAGTAATAATTGATATATCTGGATAAAATTAGTGAAATACAATCCTGCAAACACAAGGTTCTGGTTAAAAGCCTGCACAGCTGCTCAGAATGTTACAGATACCATGTTAGTTTCAAGAAGGGCTCTCAGATTTTGAATGCTTTTAGCTTTATGTTGTCCTTTAGAGATCTTGCACTTCCACAGTAGGAAATAATGTGGATTTTCTGTAATTTTGCTTCTACAATTTACTTTAACTTGCAAAATATTCCTTGATTGCATGTGTTTCCCTTTAAAACACACAATAGTGAACCTTGCTGCTTGTCAGGAAAAGGCCAATTCATCTTATTTTGCCTGCATTAAAAATAAAATTCTTCAAGAGCTTAGAGATTACTTTGAAAACAGGACAATTTCTCAGTTAATTTTTACCACATCTACAGAAGACTCAACTGCAATTTTAAATTAGGAGATCTTATTATTTCATTAATTTTTCCATAAAAACCTTCCAGAATGATTTCCACCACTCCCATAACTTAATGCTCTCTGAAAACTCTATTATGAGTTTCAGTCATAGAAACAGATGATTTCCCCCCAGCAGTCAAATTGTCAGGTGAATTTCACTACTGTAATTTGATTCCAATTTGTACATATCTTCTTTCTCCAGTTTAAAAAAAAAAAAAAAACAAAAACAAAACAAAAAAAAACCCCACCACTTTTCTTTTCAAACATATGATTGGCATATTTACTGCATAATTGCAAACTACAACTGTGGTTTCAGATGTTATACCCCTGCACAGAAATGATGGATTAGCCTGCTCTTTACTTGCTTTGAGGTAAATGCTGCCTCTGTCCCTTTTTATCCAGCCAAAAACTGTGCAAAATTTTTCTTCCAATATGCATGAATTTACATTTTACCCATTGCCAATGTTTATATATGAGCATGCATATATATGCACAGCAACTGAAATATTAGATTGATTCAACACAAAATGTAGAGTGGAATGGAACAGAAGATAAAATGTGTGTTCACAAAGTGTTACTGCATTCACAAAGTGCTTCACTGCATATAACTAACAAAAGAATAAAAAAAAAATGTAACCCCACAAATCCCAGTTTTCTTAATTCATGTTAAAAAATAATATAAATGGACAAGAATGCTAAATATGCTCTTCCCTCCATATCATTGTCTAAGAAAAAAGAAAAAAATCAAGGAGAAATAGCAGTAACAAGTATAACCAACATCCCAAAAATCTGATGGGCTTCTGGAAAAACTAACAGGTGCTACTGACACCAGACAAGAATCTTTTGACTCCATAGGGACTATGGAAAGCATGAAAACTTCTGAAGTATTTCATGTTCAAGTGCAGCCAAAAGCAGTTTCAAAGTGCTTTTTGGCTGGATTGTAAGATCTCACCATAATATACAACAGATTTGATGACACTGAAGTCTGCATCCCTCAAAGTCCATCCATCAAATATAACTTATGCTGGATTGATCAAGTCTCATATTCCTAACATAGTAAGGAACATGGACTTCAGAACAAGAACAGAACCAAAGTGGCACATGTTCTTTCTTCCTTCACAGATAAAGTTAATATTAATGAATTAAATGAAGTGGGGAAACACTAGCTGGACAAGAGAGAAGGTACTTGGCGCAACAGATTATGGGTGTAGGTGAAGACATGTAAAACCAAAATGTCAAGAACGAAGGGGGAAATAGTTCTGAAGGATGTTTTGGGAATGTCTTACTTGCCTACCTCTCTGAACTCATGTACAGTGTGAGAAGCCATGGAACTAAAAAAGTACTTATTTTGTTCCTTATAGAAAAGCAAACAAGAGGTGTGGTCTTTATGAATGAAAGCATGAAGACCTGAGACAGGAATTCAGAATATCTGTTACACTGAAAAAACCCGAAAAAGTGGGAATGCTGCAGAATAAGCTGCCATGAATGCATTTGTATAGAACTGCTGCAAGAAAAGATTAGAATCCAAGATGATTGTGGATACTGGAGGTGCCTAGCTTGAGAAGAAAAAGTCATTTTGGGCACCTAATAATAATAATAATGAAGTGATGCTGACTCACAGTACAAACTTGGCAAGTCCCAAAAAGAGACAACACAAAAATACATGTCATCAGTCAGAAATTAAGTAGTGAAATACTTTCCAAGAAAAAAAAGATAAAAGACTTGCTGAAAAAGAACATAAACAGTTTAATATAGCTGCTGAGCCAATGGATTAAAAAAAAAAAAATCCCACATGCTAAACTGTCCTGAAGACAGTGAGACCAACACTTGTTGGGAGGAAGGCAGTTCAATTTCTATCTAATTCCTTCTCTGGTGAAAAGTCTCAATTCCAAAAGAATTCAGCAATCTGTATAAGTCATACATTTTCCTCTTGTATACATGCCCCTTTTATTCAATATCCATGATAATACATTTGTTCCTTACAGAAGCTTTTGAGACATCATTATTAAAAAGGCCCACCTGTATGTTTTCATTCAAAATGTCTGACATTAGTCCCTCTCATGCTTCACTGCATGGTATGAACTGTTGCAATTTTTGTTTATTGCCAAAATTGTCAAGACACCTCTGCATGTAAAGTGCCTGTGTTGTCCATGACTTTTCTGCTACTGCAGGAATCAAGAATACCTGTGAAGTCTTGTCTTTGCTAGGAGGGATCACTTCACTCCTACTGCATGACTCCTAATTATGATGCCTCTGCAAGCCCGTTATTATTTTACCCCAGTCCACAGCGGGCACTGGCAAAGCAGCCCAGCTGGAACATGAACTTCCATGCTGCTATTTTGATCAGACTTACTCCTCAGAAACGTCTCTGTATGTGTTTTTCTTAGGCTGATCTTAACACAGCTAAGAGAAACCTGAAAAACGGTAAATAAGAGATCTCCTCAAAGACATAAAAAAAATTTGCAGACTCTAAAGACTTTTGTCATTTTAGGATAGCCTGCACATAAGACACTGAATTTTTCCTAAAATAATGTCAAAGAGGCATGGGCCAGGGCCCTGACTGCATCCACCTTCAAGCTTGGATGACTGAGTTAAGGCGTCTCACTTGTAAAGAGCAAACTCAGCTCTTCCACTCGTAAGAACTGTTACGAAAAAAGTTAGAAGCAACCCTCTTCTCAACCTCCCTTTCCTCGTTTTGCTTTGGGAGCTACTTTTAAGGAGTCTTTACTGTTGTTCCTGTATGTCCGCACCTGGTCTGATGCC
Organism: Rhipidura dahli; assembly: GCA_013399225.1. Classification (NCBI taxonomy): domain Eukaryota; kingdom Metazoa; phylum Chordata; class Aves; order Passeriformes; family Rhipiduridae; genus Rhipidura; species Rhipidura dahli. The sequence goes on from VXAC01007212.1 coordinate 1,183,151, forward strand.
TCCCTGACCTTGACACACACTCACTGACTCGCCTTCCTGGCTTGCCCTGGGAGCTGCCATCTCACTGAGGTCTTCACAGGTGATCACCAGACTGTGTCTCCTCTGCCATTTAATGGGTATCAGCCTTGGGAATTTTCCAAACAACACGTCTCAGCCATCACTGCTTACAGTAACACCATGAGATGTGCTGGAACATCCCAGTTCCTGCCAGTGAATTGACTACTGCTGTGTTTTACCTGTGGGTGCTGGTTGATAGTGGCTGAACATGAGCCAGGTAGCCAAGAAGGCCAGTGGCATCCTGGCTTGTATCAGAAATAGTGTAGCCAGCAGGACCAGAAAACTGGTAGTTTTGCTGTGGTGAGGTCACACTTTGAGTGTTGTGTCCAGTTTTGGGCCCCTCACTTCAAAAAAGACATTGAGGCGCTGGAGCGTGTCCAGAGAGAGGCAACGGGGCTGGGGAAGGGTCTGGAGCACAAGTCCTGTGTGGAGCAGCTGAGGGAGCAGAGGTTGTGTAGCTTGGAGAAAAGAGGCTTAAGGAGACCTTATTTCTCTCTACAACTCTCTGAAAAGAGGCTGGACTCAGGTGGGGCTCAGTCTCTTCTCCCAGGTAGCGAGGGACAGAACAATAGCCTCCAGTTGCGCCGGGGGAGGTTTATGTTGGATATTAGGAAAAATTTCTTCACCAAAAGTGCTGACATTGGAACAGGCTGCCCAGTAGTGGAGTTGCCAACCCTTGAAGTGTTTAAAAGGTGTGTAGATGCAGCACTTGGGAAATGTAGTTTAAGAGTGAATACAGACATCCTGGGTTAGCGATTGGACTCANCGGGGGGGAGGCTCGCGGTAGGGCCCGGTGTGCGCCGGGGGCAGGCGAGCGGGCGGGCGCTGGATTCTTTGGATCGCGGACGTCGTGGGCGAAAAAAATAGGCGGGCGGGCAGTTGCTCTCTTCCTGCCGCGGGGGGCGCGGAGCGGAGCCGCCGCCGGGCCCAGCGCAGATGGAGCCCGGCAGAGTGTCGGTGTCGGCCGTGCTGCCGGCGGGCGGG